>JARHVA010002196.1:2315000-2550000 GCA_037957365.1 Torreya grandis
ATATGGTTATCCAACTCATGATGAACATTTTTATAAAATTTTAAGTCTTAACTCCACTTGTAGCTTCAAGAATCCTCAATTTGCCCTCAAAATTAACCTATGTGCATGGATTGTCTGCATTTTTGATTGAGTTATCATGTTACGAAGGTGATTTCATGGTCTTTATAGGTTTTAAAGGTCAATAATATATTAATTTGGATAAATAATATTCATAAGAGTTTTGAGAACAACCTCTACCCCTATTTTCAAGTATGCTTTGACCATTAAACAAGGTAAAAAGGCTTTAAAATGACTATGTTTTGCTTTCTTTAGATGAGTAATGATCAATTTCAAGAATTTTTAGTACTAATAATATCTTCAATAAGTTATTTATTACTATTTACATTATTTTATCATCCCACTTCACATTCTTATAGCTATTTAATCCCTTTAAGCAAGGTTTTAGGACTCTACCTTATGCATAGTCTGTACAATGCACTTGTACTATAAATGGTCCTTTGAGAGTTCCTTCATATCCCATGGATGATCTTGTAATTATTGTATTAATTTTTATTTTCTATATTTTAGACATGAAACAATATAAAATACCATTACTTACCCCTATCTCTAGCTTTAAGGAAGGCCTTTGGGTTTATGGTGCTTGTAGCTTCTCAATAGCTTGTAGGTGGACTCCTCATAGAATGAGCTTGTGTGATTGCTTGATTATCATCTTTATTAATTTATTTAACCTCTTATGAAATAATTAATTTCCTCAAAATTTCCTTTTAACACTCAAATTCCATGATTATTACACCTTTCCAAAGAGCTCAAAGACCTTTGTTATACTAATAGTCCTCTCTTGGTAGCCATAGGTGCTCATTGTCTAGGTTTTTTATATGAAAAGAACATGACTTATTTGAACCCCAAAATATTCCCACACTTTAAGACATTTTATTAATAAACTAAATTAATTTATATCACAACACTACTTATTATGAAAAAGGCCTTTCTTTCTTATACCTAACTGTAGGTTTCTATTACTTGAAGTGAAAGGATTATAGGCTATCTCTAAGTACTTTGATGTCTTCTTGATACATTTATCTTGATCATTGATGCATTAGATGCCACATTTTATGGATTTCATAACCCTAGATTGAGGCATGCCTTTTAGGGTCTTAGTGTCTTTGTTAGGCTTACCTACTTCAAAACCCTACTTGGTTGTAGGTTCTCTTAGCTATAGGTTCCATTGAGAGAGTTGTAGGGTAGTATTAGGGTACTGCAGGCTAGCACTTGGAAATGAAGATCACCTTATTTTCTCCCATGTAAATCATTAAGTAATCATTTCCACTTTTATCTTAATCTATCAATGTCTTAGGTTGAAAACCTCAAAGAGGTCTCTTTATATATCAAACACCTATAAACTATAGGTGAATGCACCTATAGGCCTGTAGGTGCATTCTAGGCACTGTAGGTCCCTATGAATGAAGTAAATATTATGAAAAAACACTATCTAACTCATAGCTAATTATGAAATCCTCACACATAAAATGTCATTTCACAGTGAAATAACATCTCTTAACCCCCATTCCAAGCATTAAATGGTTGTACCTTCTTTTTGAGGGATATAAACTTCAAGTGTTGGCTATAGGTCCATCTGAAGCACTGTAGGTATTCAAAACCTAGGTTTTGGATATGAAAAGTATATAGTTTTCCTTGAAATATTACATTAGTCCTCCACTTCAATATTCTTACCTATTAAACCATACTTCACCTAAACTATACCCCTCGTTTATCATAGACCTTGAATTAGGCTTGACTATGATATTGCTTACTTAATACCCTTTTTACGGACTATAACTTGTAGGAGTTCAAAAGAGTTTGAACTAAAGATGAAAAAAAGTAGTATGAGGTTCATGAAACTCATTGGTTATAACAAACCATTTCACATAGTCATAACCTCATAAAAGTGGACAAATTATTCATGTACATTCAAACCATTACCTTCCCCCTTATGTTTTCAGTTGTAGGTGGTCATTTTCCCCTTAAGGCCTATCTTGAAAATCAAATGTTCCCTATTCTTCCTTTATCATTATTTATTATGAACTTCAAACCTTTTGATGACCAAAATAGTCCCCTAGCTTTTAAAAGCCCACCCTTCCTAGCTACAAACCCTTCTTGACTGTAACATAGACTTGTAGGTGTCTTTTAGGGCTATAGGTGCACTTCCCTTTTTATTATCTCTTCCTTAGAAGCCTAAATTTTTTTCTTTATGCTTGATCATATTATGAATTTTCCTCTTTATGTTACATGCCTTTGGCTTGATCAATTAGACTTTTGAGCCTAAAAGACCCTTTACTTAGCAAATAGGCCTTCCTTTAGCTATAACACAGGCCTGTAGGGTTTCATAGTGGGTTATAGGTGAGTCATATAGTTTCTTAAACCCTTTTTTCATGATGATATGGATGGAAACTTCATATGGTTAATAAATCCCCTATTGATTGCCTATCCTTATCATTACCCTAATGTCATGCCAACCTCATATGGATTGTACCCCATAATAGTAGTTGAACATATGATGTCATCTTGTATGAAAGATGGCTGAGTGTACCCTTAAAGAAGGTCCAACACCTAATTTGAACCTTGTTACTCTTCTTGATTATACGTAAATAGGTAATTTCCATGTGATTTGATGTAGAAAACCCCTTTTCACTCAAATATTGATTTCTTTGATTGTGCTTTATGACTATAATGAACTAGTTATAGGCTTTATTTTCTCATGAAATGATGTCCTTCTATGTTTGAACTACAACCTCTTTTTTCATGCTTATGGTGGCCTTATTTCCTTTGGTTCCTTGATGGAGATAACATGGAATGGAGGTGGGGTTGAGGGTGATAGGAGTGGAAATATGATTAATGGAGAATAGAAACATGTTGGAGTGTGAATAAAATGCACAAAACATAGTGATAAGGTTGAGTATGGCAGTGAGATGGAGGTGAGTGAGGTAGAGGTGTGAAAGAGCATGAAGGAGCATGACAAGACCATGATGATAGGATATATACAAATAAGGACTCATCATGATCACTTAATGTGAATTTTAAGGTCATTGGAGGAGGGAAAGAGATTTAAATTGAATCATGGTTTTCTCCAAAAACCTTAAAATTTGCAAAAATTCTTTAAATAATGCTAAATTGGCTCTTTTTGAGACACTTGAAAGCATAGAGGTGACTTATTGGACATGAAAATTGAATAATATCTAATATTTATGCATTGAAACCATGAAATCTTGATGAAAAGCCTACAAATCATAAAAAATTGATAATTTGAGGTTGCCTTCTTCTTCAATGATCATACAATTCTTCATTGCAAGCTTGCCAATACTGTAGATTGATTGGCTAAGTTTGGGACCTATATTTGACATTTAATTAGATTAATAACACCTAAATTATACAAAAAAATGGTAGATAAAGTCCTCAAGATTTTGGAACAAATTGAATTTCTCTAAAACTCTACCCAAGGGAGGAGAAATTGGAGAAAACTGGTTGCCTTCTTAAATGCAAGGTAATAAAATTTGACCTAAATTCAAATGAATGGTTCATGATATTAGAGAATACAATTGAGAAACGACTTAGATAAATATTAATCCCTCTAAGTCTAGTTTCTTCAACCCAAATTTGAGAGTTGTACCTCTCTTGAGTAGTCTGTATCATTAGAAAACCTATAGGTAGGTCCCTTTATGCCAACTTAGCAAGTACCAAAAGAAGGCTAGTTTTGGGTCTGTATGACCATGAATTTCCATGGAATTGTTATGAATCTTGGTTATGCCCTGGAGATGATCTTCCCTAACTTGGATTGTATGGAAACCATACGGATCTTATACTTCTCTTAGAAAATGGGTAAAAAAGCTATGTTTTGGAATTTTAAAAGAAATTCAAGCTTCCCACCACTTTAAATAGAATTTATTAGAATAATGAAATGATATTACATTCAAAAGTACAATTTTTAAATCTTTTTCATGTTTTAAACTTGCAAAATGGCACGTGGGAGTGGTTTTGGGGCTTTTTTGGCTTAATTAGCATATCAAAAGACATTTTCATAACTTAAAACTTTAGGATTAGGATAAAATAATACTCTTGAACATGTTAAAATATTTTTAGATAATTCAATGACCATTTTAAAACTATGTTTTATGCTTTTTACCCCATTTTTTGACTTTTTGACCAAAATTTATGTTTTTAGGCCATAATTGATTAGTTTGACTAGTTACAAAGGGCCAAGGACTAGATTTTGTAAATATATGAATGATAGGGATAGTAATTTGACCTTAAGAATCCAACTTACTAATAGGTATTCAACAATGCATTTTAAAATATAACTATAGAAAGGGATTTATAAACTAGATGCATACTCAGAATGACAACTATTAATGAACATAGACCCATATATACAATCAATAAAACTTGTAAATAATATTATTGCATTTCATTAGCAAAATACAATAAATATCCAAAAATATTTTCCATAGGCTTGAAAATAAATATTATAGACATCAACTTTTTAGAATGCTACCATGGGGATAGGCATGGTGAGATTGCTCTTTTGACAAGGGAGACATAAACATGCTCTCAAAGCCTACTAATCACTGTACAGATGCAACCACCTTAGCAGAGGAGACAAAGTCTACACACAACACCTGATTATATAATTTTTTTTGAAAATTTTGGACTTGGAGGAAATGGACACCTAAAATGACCTATATCAACCTAAAAAGCCAATAACAATTATTAAACTTGAAATAGAAGACAAAACCCCTATTTATAATTTTTCAATCCTCCCCAAATCTAGGACTATTGGCTGAAATCTACAAAAATTTCACAATGAACTTCTCTAGTCCCATCAAGTTGCTCCCAACTAGAAAATGCCTTTTACAATGCCTAAGATCTTCATTGATTTTAAAGAAAAATCATTATTACAACTACCTCTATAAATAATGATGAGGAATTGCAACCATCTGGGGCATATAATTTGACATTTTGGATAAAAAATGCTTTACATGAGCTTGAGAGGAGGATATTCACTTGAAGAGCCAAACATATGTTGCCTTGATGTGGAACTACCTAAAGAACCCTTTGATCAGTCACTTGCATAGATGGAGGAAAAATCATTGGAAATCCATATAGATTTTATTGATATGTGCAACTTACTTGGAAATCTTTCTTGTTACTTAATTTTTCAAATTATGGACACTTCTAGACAATAAATCTCTTCTTCATACATGTGAAAGGAAATCCCATTCCTTGTAATGATGGCTTAAGAGTCAATCTGATTGTGACATGAAACTAAAAATATCCATGATCATGAATGGAAATATTCACTTTTGAATTGGTAGTTAGACATTCTTTTATTCCTTGAACCATTTCCACATCTATGAAAAAACCATCAATTTTAGATTTGGAGATAAAACTTATCACATATTGACATTTGGCATTTCACCTCAGATCTAACCAAACACCTTTATAGTTATAAGAGTACTAATGGCTCTAGTCTAGACACCTATCACCTCCTCATGCAAACCTAGCCCTCTAAAAAGTCTATCCTAGCTCACACTATTGGATCTTAATTTTTTGAGTATACACAAGTTGTAGATCTTGCAATGAGATGATCAAGCTATAACCTTATGGCACGTAGTTATTCCACTTATCATGTTTATGTTTTCTCATAGGATCTTGACTTTTCAAACTTGGATACACATCATCAAATCTAGTTGGGCAAGAAAACATTCTCTATCAAATTATGATCTAAGGGGTGGAGCATGATTATATACTACCTCTTTAGTCCTAAGGATGTACTACTTGGAAGCCTCATTGGCCTCCTATGTACTTAGAAGACATTCAGTCCTATGTTTAGTGTGCCTATACCATGTGGAAGCATCTTGCTTAATCTTGGGTCCCATTGACTCATCAAATACCAACTTGCATCATTAGATCTTTAGAACATGATCAAACTTTAAAACATGCCTCATGAGCTCGACACTTGGTAGCCCTATGAGCTTCTTAAGTTCTTTTGAATTTTCATCTTTGATCATTCACCATCAGATCATCCTACTCTGATTGAATATGATCCATTGGATTTACCCCATTTGAAAATAAATGACTACTTCATTGGGGTCTATAATTGACACTCACATGATAGTCTTAGACATTTGAATCCCAATGGCTAGTCCTTATAACTTAAAATTGATGTCTACATACCCATCAAAAATGTTCATGAGACCATCAACTACAATTTTGAAATATTTTTTTGACGACTTTATTATTTGACAATTTTGTCTGAGTCTTTGTCTTTGGCCTCCCTATTCACTTTGACACTTTTTAATTGAGTCATCAACCTTCATATTTTCATTAGGATAATTGTTTCAAACATTTTGTTGAAAACAATTTACCCAAAGAAATTACCTTTACACTTTAGCCAAAAAAAACTAGACCATTGCACTTTCCCTATAGAAATTGACTTTTGTGTTTCTCCCAATGAAATGCAATTCCTTTATATTTTTTGCTTAGGTAAAATGTCTTAAGGAAATAAACCTCTACCCTACAACAATTTTGCCAAAAGAATCTTTCGATCACTTAAACATATCCTTCATAAAATTTTTTAAAGGTAAAATGCCCTACAAAAATGCCCTTTAGACCTATTGAAAGTGTCCTCCATCTTTTGAAAATGCCTTTTGAGAATTTTTGCAAAAGCAAAAGGCCTAATGGAATTGATCCTTCAATACTTTTGTAATGGCAAAATGACCCCTTGGGACTTCTAAAAAGTACCTTTGGCTAAAATAAATGACCCTACAATTCTTCTAAGCTTTTTGTATGGGAAAAATGCCCAAAGGGAAAGTGGCCTTTAGATTTTTTTTTTGGACAAAAAGTCATAAACAAATGACCCAAAATCAATAAAATAGCGCTTCTAATTTTTTACAAAACACTTAAACCAAAAGAGATAAGTCATTGAATTATTTCATAACTTTTGAAGAGAACAAAATGTTCAATTAAAATAAGTCTTTAGAATTTTTGTTTGAGAAAAAAAATCTCAAAGACCTATTTCTATCAGACATATATTCATGTAAAAGGCCTAAAAAGTCTAAGGGAAAGAGCACCTTCACCAAAATAAGACAAAACAAAGGACATAGCAAATTTCTTACATGATCTTGACCTTCCAAATGAACATATGGGAGAAAAATCTAGACAAAAGACCCAAACATTGATATTTAACCCACACTGGTCTTAGTCATTTTTATGGATAAGAGCCTAATTAATCCAATATAATTTTGGGAACTAACATTGGCTCTCACCCAGGGTTGCATAACCCCCATGAGTGTGTAAAGAACCAAAGAATAGAAGACTAGGTGCCAATACATTGTCTATGGAGTCAAGACTTATAAATATTTTCAACAAATGCTTATGAAGTCTCTACAAAACATGACTGACTTAACAAAAATAGATTAAAAAGATCTAGAAATGAACACACAAAATAGGAATGAAAAAGAACCATACAAACAAGGTCCAAAGTAAGGGGCAACAAAAAAATAGAAGATAAAGTGATAAAACAATATACAATATGGTACACAGTTACAAATGAACTTAATCAAGTAAGTGATTTAGATGTATAACATTAACTAGTAGCTCTAGTATTTCACCATCCAATTTCTCAAAAAAAAAAAAAAAAAAAAAAAAAAGTTCCCCAATCCTACTATCAATGGAATAGGGACCCATCCACAAGGCATAAAACTTTCCATGTTTTCCTTTCTCTTCATGCCTACTATCTAAAAGTAAAACCAAATTACCTACTTGGAAAGTTCTTGGAGTGACCTTTATATCAAATATTTTCTTCAACTTCTCCTTGAACTTAAGGTGTCTTTCATGAGTTAGTCTCTGAGTTTCATCAAACTCAATAATCTAGTTTACCCTGCTTTCATAGTGACGGACCTACTCATCATCTCCTAGTTGCTACATGAGCTGATAAGTGGGTAGCTATAAATTTATAGGAAAAAATTATTGAGATACATAAACAATATCAAAAAGGCTTCTGCCTATAGCTCTTTTAGGTGTAATCCTATCATCCCACAAAACAAACTTCAGCTACTCACCCCACTTCTTGTTTGCTTCTAATGTTTGTTTGATTATTTTGAGCAAGTTTTTATTACTTGATTCAACTTGCCCATTCCCTTGAGGGTTGTAGTTATAAGAATAGGTCAAATTAATCTTATAATATTTTCATAATGCCACCAAAGGTTTGGATTTGAAGCTCATGGCATTATCAACAATTATCTTGATAAGCACACCAAATTTTCAAATAATCTGATTTAACAAAAAAGCCATGACTACCTAGTTAATTACTTTCCTTGTAAGGATTGCTTCAACCCATTTGGTGAAGTAATCAGTTATAAATAGGATCCACCTATGTTTAAAACTTGATGAATCAATAATTTATCTAATGAAATCCATTCCCCATTATCTAAACGTGGCTTTAATCATTATAGGCTACAAGGGAAGAGAACCTAAAGCTTTCATACTCCCAATAAAGTGATAACATTTCTCACATCATCTGACTACCTAAGCAACATCCTTGAATAGTGATGGACACCAATAAGTATCTCTCATAATTTTAGGAGTTGTAACTTTAGGTGCAAAGTGGCCACCAAAAATTCCCCTATGGAAGTCTTCAATCATGACAATAGTCTATTCTTCAAACACACATATGAGGAGAACGCCATCTAGATTATTTCGTGATAGTCCATCCTTAGTCAAAAGGTACCTTTAGGATATGCTATTTATATTTATTTATTGGTTCTTATCCAAGCAAGAGGATAATTTAGATTTTTTAAGTAGTGAACAATATCTTTATACCAGAAAGACATGTTTAACTGACCCAAAGAATCATCAATGTTAAAAATAACATTGTTTACCTTAATACCTTAAAAATTCATCTCAGTCATAAGCTTGGCTAGACCCATCCCTCTTATGAGCTTGGTGATTTGATCATCCATGTCATACTCATATAGCTTGTTGACCCAACTACACCTTTTGTTTGACACATCAATTTGAGTTAATATGTCCTTCACCATGGTGTGAGGGACATAGGCAATGATATTTGAACTCAAAATATATGACTTGAACATTTTAATAGCCTTTAAAAGAATGAAAGTCTATTTATCCATGATAGTGTATTTTAGTTTAGGACCTTGCATAGCTTTTCTAAAGAAATATATGGGCTGCTCATGACCTTTCTCATTCTTTTGTAACAAGACAACAACCAAAGTATTGGATGATGCAAAAGAGAAAACTTGGAAAGGATTTATGTAATCAAGATTGACCAACATAGGGGTATACTTTAAATCTCCTTTGATGTCACTAAATGCTTGAATGGATTTTTCCCCCCATTTGATGGTTTGGTCTTTATTTAAAATAGAAGTAATGGGTAGAGTGATTTCTACAAATTTAGATATAAACCTCCTTAGAAAGTTAATCTATCCAAATAAAGACTAAATTCCTTTCTTGGACTGTAGGATAAACACTTTGTCAATGGATGTAACCCTTTTGAGGTCAATCATGACACCATACCTAGACACTATATGTCCCATAAAATTGGCCTTTTTTACTCCAAAGTGACACTTCTTAGGATTAAGTAAAATGATGAATTCCCTACATCTAATTATCACCCTTTAAAGATTCTCCAAATGCTCTTCTCTTATTTTGGAGTACATAGTGATATAATCTTGATACACAATAATAAACTAGTTAATTATCCTTACAAAGGAAATGTCCATATCTCATTAGAATGTTTCACCAACATTCATAAATATGAAAGGAATACTCATGTATACATAAATTCCCCAAGGAGTGGTGAATGTGGTCTTAGACCTCTCAGATTCCTTCACCATAACCTAGTTGTAACCTAAGAAGCCATCCAATGTAGACAACATTTATGATTCAGTAACACTTTGTACCAAGTTACCCATATTGGGCAAGGGATAATTGTCTTTCAAAGAAGCCCTATTTAAATTTTTGAAATCCACACACAAGTGGATTTCACCATTTTTCTTTCTGATATGGACTATATTCACCACCCATGATGAACATCTGATGGGCTAAATGATGCCACCATCCTTTAGCTTCTTTAAATCCTCTCTCATCTTGGTGGCCAAGATGGGGTTAATAGGTCTTTGTTTCTACTTATAAGGTTTGCTATTAGGTTACAACGGGATGATGTGCTAGAACAATTCTTCTCCATATGCTTTAGCTTAGAATAAGACCATGCAAGGCAATCTTGGTACTTCTTTAACAACTAAATGTACAATTAATCAGGTGAGTACCTAGACAAACCTTCTTTGGATTCTCATGAGAACCCAAGTTTCACTCAATCACATCCTTTGAGATGAATTAGTCTCTTAAATCGATCTTGTCCATTCCATCAAAAGATGATTCTAGACTAACTAGACCTATTGGGATAGTTTTTTTCTTCAAATGAATAATGTCTTTCCTAAACAAGGTCTCTTTCTCATCATTGACCTGAACCATAGAATCCAAGTCTATGAGTTAATCATGGAACTCAGCCTCACAATTCAAAAACCTCTTAATCTATTCATAATCATCAAAGACCTACCAATGATGAACATTGTTTAGAAATTGAATGATTGACAAGTATTTCCATTTGATATTGGCAATGGGGGCTTGTATTTGTAATGTCAAATTTAGCACCTTGCCTTGTAAGTATGTCAAATTCTTGTTTGAAACTTATATCATGATAACAAAAATTAAATGCATCAAAGAAATCTAGAAAGTCCCAAACAAAATTTTGATACTATTTCAACCTTTTATTCTTCATGGGAAAGGCATTGCAAGCTTTCTTTACCACTAACTTGGAATCACCCTAGACAACTAAACATTTGATTCCATATTCATGGGAAATACTTAGACCAAGCAAGAGTGCCTCATAATCAGCAATATTGTTAGTGCACTCAAAAAAAAAGATAGAAAGAAAACATAAAGCATTTACCATTAGGGGCATATAAGACAACCCCATATTCATTCTTGAGATTGGAGTAAGCTCCATCAAAGTACATCCACCATATTTGATTTGCTTTGTCAGGCTCAATGTTGAGAATAACAGGTTGTTTGCTGAAATTAACATTTCCAACAAAGTTTCTAAGCTCAACATCCATGTACAACACTTATTTGAGAGCATGATTTGGATCTTAAATTACATGTATCATCTTTGGCTCTTGATAAAGTTTGACCATCTTACCCTCTAAAGGAATGGTGGTATAAGAAAGGTCCATCTACATGCTTCCACCCATGTTGATAGCCCATTTACGTGAAAACAACATCCCCCATTTAGGTGGGTAGTCTACAACTACCACATACATGTTTAAGTACTTACTAGGATGAACTACCAACTAAACGACAAGGCCTTTAACTTGTACAACAATTAGAACCTTTTGTGAGTCCATGGAATAACACTTACCAAAGGTTAATGTGATCTTCACTCCAAGATAATTGAGGACACTCAAAGGCATTATTGACCAAATTTGACTTTTAGTCAAATTAGGTCAATCCCTACATATTGAAACTTTTCACAAGTTCTCAAATGTGTAATAAGGTCTCATGTGTGTCTAATTACCTTACCTATCCCTGCTTTAGCCTTGGTCTAAGTCCATCTTCCTTGTAATAGTCTAGTTAATCAAAGCCAACTTTGGTCAAACATGGTCAAAGGCTCAAATTGTTTTGTAAATATCCTAATATGGTCATTTAAATTTTCTAAGGTGTTCATAGGTCATATATTTATCCTTTACCATGTCTCATATGCAAAAAATGCCTTTTTGGTCACATTTTGGTTCATTTAATGACTTGTACGGATTTGTCAAAAGAGAATATTTTTCACCAAGCAAGTTTTCAACATGGATGGGGTCAGAATATGTCAAGAAGTGATTAGAGTTAGTTAGGAAGAAGTTTGATGCACAAAAATAGGGATTTTTCCTTAAAAATATGCCATTAATGGCACTTGTAAGGACTTGGTGAGCTTACATTCAGTTGAAAACATGGGAAAAGTGTCTTTTCAACTCCCTAAGATCTTTACCATCCTTGGTTTTTATAGAGAAGGTTATAAAGTTCAAATTTTGGTTTTGGTCCTTTCTTCTTGCCTTTGTAAGCTAAGAAGGGCCCATTTTGGATGCATAGTACAGTCCATGTAGGTGGAGTTAAGAGGAGTCCTCTTGGAGGTTAAAATAGGTTTAAGGTAGATTCAAATCCATGGCAACAAGTTTTAGTTTCATGGATCCTCCTTTATGAATCATCATTAAGAAGATAGGCAACTTTTTATGCTTCTTCATCCAAGAGGCATCACTATTTGTGATAGTTTTAAAATAATTTAATTTGGTTTGATGGATTTGATTAATTTATGTATTTCTCAGAACCTCTCTAAAATATTATCCATCATCATCTTAGCATGATTGTTATCATATTCTTAAGAAAGCCTCTCCTAGGCTTTTCCTTGTTTGTTGGTTACTCTCACTACCTTATAACTTAGAATTGGCCTCTACAAGACCCTTACTGGCATCATAATGGTGTATATAAATATGAATGTGATTTTAAAGCTCTTGTTTTTTCTATAAATGCATTACAATGTTGGATGTAAGCATCAAAATTCATGTTTATGGGAGGTCTCCATATTGGTTATAGTATAGTTCATTATGGTGTACTAGATCTCCACCTACAGGTGGCATAAACAAGGGTTTGAAATAGTCATTTGAATGTGAAAGTGAGATAAGACATCACTTGGAACCCTTTCATGATGAAATGATCCATGATAGACCCATCCAATGTGTGACATGGATAGTTGTAAATTAAAAACACCTTTAAGAGTGATGACTGAGACGTTGGGACTATCTACCTAGAAAACACCAAATAGAGGTCTATAAGATTTTTGAGTAAAGCATCTAACATGATATCAAAGTTTCCAAGACATCCAATTTGGTGAATATTATATCTATATCATAGGGAAACACCCATGCCAAATATGAAGGTTAAAAGGTAATATAAAGTACATTTTTGAAGGCCCTAATATGCTCATAAACACATTGAGTTACAAGAGTGTCATCTATAGATTTGAGATAAAAAATGAGATCTTTGTCATCAAAGATTACAACTTGACTGTGATAACATAATGGGAGTGATTATAAATGGTTTAAGTGGTAATTGTGAAATAATATGTCATAATAAAATATATCACTTGGTGTGATGACTTCCCAAGCTTATATCTTGTCCATACATAGGGTATAAAACATGCATCTATAGATAGGGTTTTGAAGAAAATTGGTCTCAGTCAAGGAAGGACATAGTTTGAGTTCCCATTGAATAAGAAAGTTAGGTTAAAGTGGAGTACAAATTTTCTAACTTCCATTGGGTGTCAAGAGAGTCTTAAGGTACCATGATTCCCCCAATAAAGGTCATGAACCCTAAAGATAGGGGTCAAAAAAGAGTGTCTCAGTCTTAAATTAGTATGAAATATAATAACAACTATGACATTATTAAGTGAGATAACACTATAATAATTAATTGTATGACCTTATCAGGTCTCAATTTGGTCTAATAACATGAGATGAGATTCATGATCTCTAGACAGGACAAACTAACCTATAATTAGGGGTAGAGGTACAATGTATTAGTCAAGCAAATAGTGACTAAGAAAAATGATGCTAGAATGATGCTTCAAGATTTAAAAGGGGATTATAGTGCTAATATATGCATGTACACGTGAATATGTTCATTTAGGGTCTTTATACTTCTTTTTTGGAGGTCATCAATGACCAATAGACACATATAGGGGTGAAAATATAGGTTTGTCTCAGTCAGCAGAGGTTAAGATGGTGGAGGTTAAGTGAGAGCATAGAGGTCCGTAAGTGATCAAGGTAT
Organism: Torreya grandis; assembly: GCA_037957365.1. Taxonomy (NCBI): domain Eukaryota; kingdom Viridiplantae; phylum Streptophyta; class Pinopsida; order Cupressales; family Taxaceae; genus Torreya; species Torreya grandis. Next base: position 2,328,939 of record JARHVA010002196.1, read on the forward strand.
TGAATGGGAGTAAAATACACTAGAACATGTATTTAAAAATATATAAAGCCTTTTTACATTTAAGTTCATGTAAAAATGGTGTTCAAGAAAGCAAACACAGTCAACATTCAATACCATACATAGTTCTATACCTAAAAGTCTGCTAAGGCAAATGGAACAAGTTGAGAGGACTAGACTCATCACAAAGAGATTTTTTTTAAATTAATAATTTGGAGATGGATAAGACCTTAAAATATCTAAATTTAATGACCACATAGGAAAATATTCTTTTGTTCTATCTTAGAGATAAGACACTTTTCCCTTGCATAAACCCTATAGGTTTTGGGAAATGAGATGAAACATGGGTAAAAAGTCAAGAGGAACCTTAAAGATGATTATAAAAGTTGAAAAAAATATTAAAAAACATTTTAAACCTTTATATAAGGTTTGAGGTCAAATAGGGTTGTCTGAGCAATAGGGTCTTCAGGCAGGGTAATTAGGTTAGGTACAAGCCTAACTCCAAATGAGAGGTCATTCTCATTTTCAACCTTTGGAAAGAATTATAATGATTTGGATCATTTTTATGAGAGTATAAATGATGTTTCAAAATATGTAAGTTCATGTAATTTTTAAACAAGGGTGATTTTACTCAAAAGTGTAGATAGACCTATTGAGCAAGGTCTAGGCCTAATATCAAAAGGTGGGTTTTTTTCATTTATAGCTCTTGATGAGATATTATAATGATGAAAGCATGTTTTTGGGATGTACATGGAAGTTTTTAAGCATTTAGTATATATGGGAGGCATCCAAGAAGCCATATTTGGATTGAATTTCACTTAGACCTTGTAGAATGCAGAGGAATGACTCGAATGGCCAATTTGAATTTTTTGTCTCTCCCATTAGGATTTTCATGGGAAGATAAGGTGTTTAGAGGTGTTGGAAAGGGTCTCTTGGAATCATTTAGTGGAATTTTTTTATAACTCCAACATTTGGTCTTTATGAACAAATGCTAAGACTTAAAACCTCTCTAAAACCCTCACATACCCAAACTCAGACTCGATGGAGGAAATATTGCAAATGAATCATCCAAATGGGGTAAAGTGATGATGAAACCAACTTGGAGATGTAGAGGACTCTCCAGGCCCCTATTGAATGCAATTTATCTATACCCTACTTGTATGAAATAGGTATAATAGAGCTTATTTTGATAGATTTGTTTATTTTTTAGGCATGGAGAACTTTCAAAAGATGCAACCACATTTAGGAAAGAGATTAGGAATTTTTATAAGTCATCATGTTAATATATTGAGTTATCTAATATCCAAAGTGTGCCTACCATCTTCCTCATCTCATCCAGTCATAGTGAATGATTAGTGAACACTTAATGAAAATGGTGAAACTCCAATTGGGAGGCCTTTTAAGGCTTGATTGATGAATTTGATGACTTGGACACTCTTGAAATGTGAAGGAAAATCAAGAGGGTAGTTTCATGTGCAAATAAGAGAGAATATATGCCACATATGGAAGAGTTTAAAGACATCAGAGATATTTGTCCATATTTTACTTACAAGAACTATCTCATGCTTGATTATATGATTATTATAACTCCTCCTTGATTGAAAAGTGTCTTAGTGACTCTTGAGCTTCCATTTCTCTCCCTCCTCTCATAATTTCTATAAATACTAGCCTTTTTGGATATTGTAGGGATCTATCCACCTGAGTATGGTGAATCCCTAGTCAATTTTTGCATTGAATTAATAAAGGATGTTGTTTTACCTCATTTAAGATTTCACTAAGTGAATGTTATGGTTGTTTGTCTTATACAAGTGTATTTTGCATACCTTCACATATTACTCTTCCTAGTGCCTTGTGTGGATTGAAAGATCTTTTTGTAGGTCAGTAAGAAGTGTCTAATGTGGATTATAGGTATAGTGAGTATCTAATTTATTAGTGTTTTTAGAAGACATATTGTCTAAGTCCTTCTAGCCTAAGATCTCTTCAAGACCCCATGTTTGAAACATTAATGTCAAAGAGGAGTGTTCAATTGGATGAAGTGTATGTATGGGATTATATTTACTTTCAAGTGTTTTGTAAGTGGTGTGAGTAGATTATCTATTTGGTGTATCAACTCCATTATATTATATTTGTTTTTAGTTATCTCTCTCCCTTTTCACCCCCTAAAATTTAGTAGTAGGTTTGATCTATAGTGGTACAATAAGGGAACTAGCCCTAATCTAGAGATCCACCTCAAATTTGGGTCACCCACAATGTTGAGGTGGTTCCATTTTGCCACTTAAATGCGAGACTTATTATCTCCTAAAGGGGTGGAAGTTCAAGTGAAAATAGTTTTGGGCATGCTTGGTGGGACTAAAATTCCATTCCTTAAGGAGTTTTGGTATTCTCCTCAAGATATCAGCCTTTGGAGGTAATTTCACTAAGCACCAATGGCAAATCCAAGCATAAATATACTAGTTAAGTAGTCTAAGTAATCTAATTAAATTTGTTTTCTTGTTATATACACTTTTCATAAAGGATTCATATATTATTTTGATGGTGACTTTATCTTAACACAATTTGGTGAGATATATCCATCTTTGACAATTCCCTCTCACTATGAACAAGTCCTTAGCCAATCTTGTCATGATCCCTATCAATCCTATGTTGCCTATAATCATCCCTATCAAGCTTGTGCTTCACCTTGTTCATCTTTAAGTCATTATATTGCAATTTTCAAGAAGACTCTCATTGGGTATAAGGGCTATGCTATACCTCAATGCTAGAAATAGTTGTGGTCAAGTCATCCCTAGTGATTGTATCAAGAGTGTGAGGGATGATTTAGAGTTAGTCAAGAGAGAACGGATTTTAATTGAAAGAGATAATTGGAAAAGTCTTGTGGGTGAAATTATTGATGTTTATGGTCTTATTTTCCACATAGAAGAGAGGTTGAAAGCTCATAAACTAGCTCAGTCTTGGCATCTCCAATACACACCACAATAGCCTTTAAGTGTGTCAACTATAGCTATTCAAAATGCCAATCTAATCATGTTTCAAAAATCCCCAAGTACTTCATGCATTCCCCAAAGTTTCCCTTCTTAGAAGTACATCTAAGAGAGCAACCAAAGGAAGATGGATATCACTGTTAGAGAAGATTTTGAGAGAAGGTTGATGTTGGAAGCTCATCTTGATAAGAATATTGAATTGGAAAACCAACATCTAAAGAAATCCATCATGGCAATATAAAATGAGGTTTCTAAGTATGATATTCTTTCATTTGCATCTCACCCTCAAAAATATATTTTAAGAAAGCCTTAGCAAATAAATGAAGGAGTTATAACTCAAAAGGGAGAAGCTCTCATATATCCTAGAGAAGTTTGAAGTCACTGAAACCATTAAGCCCATTCTTTCACCTCCTCTAATTGACCCATTCTACCCTTATTCTATCACCTTCTATCACAAAGGGCCTATATCATAGGGATCTAATGTGGATCAAATGAATGAAGAGAGATCAAATTCTAATGGTGAGGAATGCATTACCCCTTGGAAGCCTTCTTAGGCTGAAGTTCCTAGTTTTGAGATGCCTAGCATTGGTATCACTAAAAGGGAGAATGAGATGGAAATTTTAGATTGGGTTGAATATGAAGAAGATATGACTTCCTATGAATAAACATCAAATTATGATGATGAAGAAGAATAACTTTATTGTGTTGAAGAGGAGGTCTTAGAAGAGTTTTTTTTAGAACCTAAATAAGGAGAGAGCAAAGATGTTGAAACAAGGGAGATAGAAGCTGCAGTCCTTCAAGAGATCTCAAGTACTAAAGAATAATTATTCTATTATTTTGAGTCTCCTATCTATGATTACTATGGATATGAATAAGAGGAGGTCTCCAATAAAGAGGTAAATCTACCATTGCATCAAGAAGAAGACATGGGGTAGACATATATGCAAATGTTTAAGGAATATGAGGATTGTGAGAAGATAAGGATCCTAAGAAAACAAAACCAAGCTATTGAGGATCAAGTAGGTGTTGAAAGGCATCACCATCAAGAAACTCCAAACCATGATGGAGAAATCTTTGATGACTATGAATATTTTGAAGATGATTTGAAGATTGATCCTACTACATGTGAAGTTGCTCCTAAAAACATCAAGAGGGAGTTTGAACAAGAAACAGTCCTAGAATGCCATTATATAACACTTCTTTAAGTATTTTAAGAGATTGCAACAAATGAGAAGGACAATGAGGTCTTCCAAGAAGGCATAGATTTTTAACAAGCTATTTGATTCATAGAAATGAAAATCTACCATGATGAGACAAAGAGATAATAGTATGATTCATGTTTCCAAGGTCAAGAAGAGTTCATCTACCTTAGAGACTTTTTTGAGATGAATCCATCATAAGACATGGTAAGCCAAGGAACAAGAGAGAAACATGAGTCATCTACTACTACATCTAAAAACAAGCATGCTTGGCACCTTAATTCTTCTAGTGAGGAAGGAGATTCAAGATACTATCATTTTGATCTAGGAAGGGAGGTATGTTTATTTATATGTAAATAATTAGTTTGTTTTTTGTTTTGTCTTATTTTCCCTAAGTGCGTAGTAACATAAGTGTGCCTTTGCTTTATGTGTTTACTTGGTCTTATTATGTGTTGTTTTTTCATTTTATGTGCTTTGAGGTCAATCATTTGTCTTGTTAGTCAAGTCAAGGTCTGATCCTACTATTTTAGAGTGCATTTGACACCCTTTTCCCTATAGATGGGGTAACACTACTAGTCCTTAACATAGGCAAGCATGTTACCCATAAGAATTACCAAAAGTGTTGACCAAATTTTCTTTTAGTCAAATTGGGTCAACCCATACATAGTTAAACTTTTCAAAAGTTATCATATGTCTAATAGGGTCTCATGTGTGTCTAAATATCTTACCTATCCCTACTCTAGCCTTGGTCTAAGTCTATCTTCCTTGCATTAGTCTAGTCAACCAAAGTCAACTCTAGTCAAACATGGTCAAAGGCTCAAATTATTTTGGAAATATACTAATATGGTCATTTAAATATTTTAAGGTGTTCATAGGTTATAAATTGATCCTTTACCATGTCTCATATGTGAAAATGCCTTTTTGGTCACATTTTGGTTCATTTAATGACTTGTATGGATTTGTCAAAAGAGCATATTTGTAACCAAGAAATTTTTAAATGTGGATGGGGTTATAATATGTCAATAAGTGATAATAGGTATCCAAGAAGTTGTTTTATGCACCGAAATAAGGAGTTTTCCTTAAAAATAAGATATTAATGGCACTTGTATAGACTTGGTGAGCTCACCTTTAGATAAAAACATGGGAAAAGTGTCTCTTCAACTCCCTAAGATATTTACCATGCTTGGTTTTTAGATGAAAGGTCAAAAATTAAAATTTTTGCTTCTACTCCTTTCTTTTTGCCTTTACAAACCAAGAAAGGTCCACTTTGGATGCATAGTATAGTCCATACAAGTGGAGTTAAGAAGAGTGATCTTGGGGATTGAAATAGGTTTGATGCAATTTCAAACCCATTACAACATGTTTTAGATTCATGGTTCCTCCTTTATGAATCATCATTAAGAATCTAGGTAACTTTTTATGTTTATTCATCCAACAGAGGTCACTGTTTGAGATAGTTTCAAAATAATTTGCTTTGGTTTGATGGATTTGATTATTTCATGTGTTTATTAGAGCCTTTCCATAGTTTTATCTATCATCATATTATAATGAGTGTTTTTAGATGCTTAATAAATCCTCTCCTAGGCTTGTCCTTGGTTGTTGATTACTCTCACTACCTTATAACTCATAATTGGCCTCTACAGGACCCTTGTTGGCACCATAATGGTGTATGGAAAGATGAATGTGATTTTTAACCTCTTAGTTTTTTTGGAAATTCATTAGGATGTTATATTGAAGAATTAAAATTCATGTTTATGGGAGGTATCCATATTGGTTATACTATAGTTTACCATGGTGTATTAGACCTCCACCTATAGGCGGCCTAAATAGGGGTTTGAGATAGTAATTTGAATGTGGAAGTGAGATAAGACCTCGCTTGGAACCCTTACATGATGAAATGATCCATGATAGACCCATACAATGTGTGATATAGATATTTTTAAATTGAAAACACATCCAAGAGTGATGACTGAGACTTTGGGATTGTTTTCCCAGAAAACACCAAAGAGAGGTCTATAAGCTTTTTGAGGAAAGCATCTAACATGATATCAAAGTTTCCAAGACACCCAATTTGGTAAATACTATAGATATATCATAGGGACACACCCATACCAAAGATTAATATCAAAAGTTAGGATAAAGTAAGTTTTTAAAGGCTCCCAATATGCTCATAAACACATTAAATTATAGTAGTGTCATCTATAGATTTAAGATAAAAAATGAGGTCTTTGTCATCAAAGATCATAACTTGACTATGCTAACATAATGGGGTGATTATAAATGGTTCAAGTGGTACTTATTAATTGAGATTTCATAGGAAAATATAACACTTGGTGTGATGAATTCCTAAGACAATATCTTTTCCATACATAAGCTACAAAACATGCATCTATAGACAGGGTTTTGAAGAAAATTGGTCTTAGTCAGGGAAGGACATAGTTTGAGTTCCCATTGAACAATAAAGTTAGGTGTAAGTGAGTTACAAATTTTATGACCTCCATTGGGTTTCAAGAGAGTCTTAAGGTACCATGATTCCCCCAATAAAGGCCATGAACCCTACAAGCACGGGTCAAAAAAGAGTCTCTCAATCTTCAACTAGTATGAAATATAATAAGAAATATGACATTATTAAGTGAGATAACACTAGAATAAAGAATTTTATGACATTATAAGGTCTAAATGGGGTCTAATAACATAATATGAGATTCATGAGCTCTATATAGGACAAACTAACCTATAGGTAGGGGTAGAGGTACAGTGTATTAGTCAGGTAGACAATGACTAAGAAAGATGATGCTAGAATGATGCCTTAAGATTTTTAAGGAGATGATAATGACAAAATATGCATGGAAACATAAAGGGGTTTATTTAGGGTCTCTATACATATTTTTTGGATCTCATCAAAGAAAAATAGACACCTATAGGGGTGAAAATATAGGTTTATCTCAGTCAATAAAGGTCAAGATAGTGGAGGTCAAGTAAAAACATGGAGGTCCTTGAGTGATAAAGTTATTAAATGGGATTAAGAGACACTAAAACATTCATATAAAAATATAAAAAGGATTTTTAAATTTAAGGTCATGTAAAAAAGGGAGTTTAATAAAGCAAACATAGTCAACATTAAATACCCTACATAAGTTTGTATCTAAAAGTCTTCCAAGGCAAATGGAGCATGTTGAGAGGTCTAGAATAATCACTAGGAGATAAAAAATTGTACAAGTTATCATTGGGATTTGGAAAATTCCCTCCAATATCTAACTTTAATGACCACCTAGGACAACATGCCTTTGTTCTGTCTTAGAGGTAGGGCACTTTTCCCTTACATGAACCCTACAGGTTTTGGGAAATGTGATGAAACATGATCCAAAAGTCAAGATGATTATAAAAGTTTTAAAACATATCAAAAAACATTGGAAAATTTTCTATAAAGTCTGAGGTCAAATAGGGTTGCCTAAATAATAGGGTTTGTAGGTAGGGTAATTAGGCTAGGTACAAGCCTAACTCCAAATGAGAGGTCATTCTCATTTTCAACCTTTGAAAATAATTATAATGATTTTTATCATTTTCATTAGGGTAAAAATGATGTGTTAAAAATATGTAAGTGTATGGAAAGTGTAAACAAGGGTCATTTTGCTCAAAAGTGTAGATAGACCTATTGAACAAGGTCTAGGCCTAATGTCAAAAGGGTTTTTTTTCATTTATAGCTCTTGATGAGATATTAAAATGATGAAAATATGATTGGGGGATGTGTATGGATGTTTTAAAGCCTTAATTATATATGGTAGGTCTCCAAGAATCCATTTTTGGCTTGAAGTGCATTCATACCTTGTAGAATGCATATGAATGACTCAAATGGATAATTTGAAATGCTTGTCTCTCCCATGATGTTTTGCATGGGAAGATAAGGTCTTTAGAGGTGTTGGAGAATTTCCATAGGAAGCCTTTAGTGGCATTATTTTATAACTCCAATGTTTGGTCTTTATGAATAAAGACTAAGACCTACAACCTCTCTAAAACCATCAAAAACTTGATGGAGGAAATATTGAAAATGAAGCATCCAAATGGGGTAAAGTGCCCATGAAACCAACTTAGAGATATAGGGGACTCTTCAAGTCCTTATTCCATGAAATCTATCTATACCCTAATTGTACATAAGACATAAAAAAAAGCTTGTTTTGATATATTTTTGTGTTTTATAGGCATGAAGAACATTCAAAAGATGAAACCACCTTTGGGAGAGAGATTAGGAATTGATATAAGTCCTCATGTTTAGATATTGAGTTATATAATCTCTCAATTATGCCTGCCATCTTCCTCATCTCATCTAGTCATTGTGAATGATTAGTGAACACTTAGTGAAAATGGTAAAACTCCAATTGGGAGCCTTTTAAGGCTTTATTGATGACCCTGATGACTTAGACACTCTTGACATGTGTAATTACTCTTTATGCATGGATCAAACTATAGAATTAGAAGGGTTTTGAATGCTAAGTGTGAGAGGTGTATGAGAAGGAGTTATTTGAGATTGTCATGAATGATTTCTCATGGTTAGAGGAATAAGAATGATTAGTGACTAATATAATACATGTGGAGGCTTGTTAATAACCCCTCCCATTTATATCAATCATTAGACCTGACCCTTTTCTATGACGAGTTAGTTTTGTGAAGAAAAATCAAGAAGGTAGTTTCATGTGCAAACACGAGAGAATCTATGCCACATATGGAGGAGTTTAAAGAATTGGAAGATATTTGTCCATATTTTCCTTATAGGACCTATCTCATGCCTAATTTTATGATTATTATAAATCCTTCTCCTTGCTGGAAAAGTGTCTGAGTGACTCTTGAGCTTCCCTTTCTCTCTCTCCTCTCACAATTTCTATAAATACTAGCCTTTTTGGCTGTTGTAGGGATATCTCCACCTGAGTATGGAAAATACCTACTCAATTTTTGCCTTGAAATAATCAAGGATGTTATTTTACCTCATTTAAGATTTTAGTAAGTGCATGTTATGTTTTTGAGTCTTGTGTAAGTGTATTTTGCTTACCTTCACATGTTACTCTTTTTAGTGCCTTATGTGGATTGAAAGATCTCTTTTGAAGGTTAGCAAGAAGTGTCTAATTTGGATTATAGGTATAATGAGTATCTCATTAATTAGTGTTTCTAGAATAACTATTGTCTAAGTCATCCTAGCCTAAACTTTATCCAAGACCCCATGCTTGAAACATTGATGTAGAAGAGGAGTGTTCAATTAGATGAAGTGTATGTGTGGTATTATCTTTAGCTAAAAGTGCATTGTAAGTGAGTAGAATATCTATTTGGTGTATCACCTCACTTATATTATATATTTTTTTAGTTATCTCTCTCTGTTTTCACCCCCCTTAAAAGTTAGTAGTAGGTTTGATCTATAGTGGTACAGCAAGGGAACTAGCCCTAATTTAGAGGTCCACCTCAAATTTGGGTCACCCATAGCCATAAGGTGGTTTCATTGTGCCAATTGAATGAGGAGAAACTTGTTAACTCCTTAAGGGGTGCAATTTCAAGTGATAACAAGCATCACATTACAAGAGGCACTAGAATCAAACATGCAGTTACGAACAATTATACCATTGATCAATAGATTCATATAAAAAGTATCCTTATTCAATTGACTCTCTACTAATGTAGTTCCAAAATAAACCTCAAAAGTAAGTTTAACAACCTCTTCTAATTCTTCATCTTCTTCTATGGGTACTTGGGGTAACTTGAATTTATTTACAACTGACCTTTCACCAAATTTTAGATATTCAAAGGGTTCCTTCCTATGTTCAAGTATTAATAATATCTCAACAAGTGGCACAATGATATTTATTTGAATCAACACTTGAGCCATGTCCCACACACTATACTGAGGAAGAGGTGTATATAGTGGAAGGGTAGTGAGACCTTCAGCTAGAATATAATCGCTCAAGATCTAAAGAGGAGTATGGGATGGACTTGGAACTTTGATAACAACCTTCAAAGGTGTATTTTGCCTAAGCTCATTAACACCCTTAGGGATGCTAGATAACATAGGTGTTTTGTTTATCTTAGTAGGAATACCTCTAGGATTATTAGCTTAGGTTACAAGTTCTATATTAGAAGCTTCTAGGATTGTTGTAAATTTATTTGCCTCCTTGCTTGCGTTCCTTGCCTTTGAATTTGTAAGGGTAGTGTCTTGAGGAGTAGCACTTAGTTACCTACTTCTCAAGTTGTATTCCTTTTTTTGGGAAACTAATACATTAATCAACAACTTCCTATCTTTAATTAATGGATTAACCCTAGGATATTTCTTGATCATATAGAGTGAAGAGATCAAAGTCATGAATGGGCAATTCATATGCCTATGCCACATTGACATCACAAACAAAATTAAAAGTTGGGACACTTTCCATTTAGGTAATGCTCCAAGAATGATCAAACATACCATCAATACACAATTTCATGGAGGTAGTTATTCATCTTGAGGTATTTAATAATAAAACATAAATATTTCATAGTTAGATGATGCATATTTCAGTTCATCCAAGTTTTCATCAAGTTATTCAGTAGTATCACATAGAGGGTGTGGAAGAAATCACTTATCACACTAATCAATGCTTAAATCATAATTTATATCATTTACCTTGGCATTAAAAGGATAAATCACCTCCTTTATATCCCCTCTATTTTTCTTTCTTTCCATCCTATCTTTGGGTTTAGGTCTCTTTCCTCTGTTAGTATCTATTTGGTGAAAAGCAAGCCCCTTTGTGCTTGATTTAGATTTAGAGCTCTATCATAGCTAGTAGATACTTAAGGGACCCCATTTTTAGCTCTAGCAAACTTGTATGGCATTTATTTGACATCATATGCCAATGTTTTGATAGTTTCTTCCAAGTTGACTATATTTATGGGATGTGTCTTCTTTGAATTGACTAGCTTCACATCAGCCCACTTGTTCAATGGATTTCCCACAACCTTGAAGTTGTTATTAATATGGATGGTCCTATTGATTTCTAAATTTAAGTTAGTGGGAGACATGCCCCTCAAGAAATAAGCATCTTTCTTACCAAAGACATCATAGTACTTTATCAAGCATACTGTGTTGTTGGACTTGATGTTTTTAGGCAACCTCATCATGGTCTTGTTGAACCATAAGTTAAATTCCTTGACACACTCATTATAATTATTCTTAATATTTTCAAATTTGGCCAAGTGAAACCTTAGATCAATCCTAACACCATACTAAATTTTGAAAACATTTTGCATCTCTTCCTAAGAATCAATGTATCTAGCAGGAAGAGAATTAAACCACTCCCAAATGACTTCCTCTAGTGTGTGTATAAACAACTTGATGCACATATCCTCATACTAAATATCATAATCTTCAATGATATTCTAATAATCCCATAGATGTTGATCACTACTTACTGCTTTATTCCCCTAAAATTTTGGGAGGCATTTCTTAACTTCATATGGGACCTCATTAGGATAGCCCTCCATCTCATCAAAATTGATAGGTCTAGACCTGGGAGTTATAAATAAAAGGTGTGAATTATCCTCTTGGTTCCTATGTCTCATGATTGGTTCAATATTAGGTTCAAGAATAAATGGTAAAGGGATATGTGGGGTAAATGAGGTGGAATAGGTGGATCAAACCTAGGAGGGGATTTAGTTGGTTGAAAAGGATCTAGAAAATAACTAGGACTATGTGTTTCAAAATCAATAGAAGTGTTGTGATAGTACTCAATAATGGGGTAATTAACAAGGATTTCAAGATTATCAAGACCTTGATGGTCCTTAGTAGCTGAATTTTTCCCTTCAATAGACCTATAGACTTGTCTCCTTATTTGAGGAATGCCTAAGGGTAGAACAAGTCTCTTAGATGGGTCACCTTTGAAATATGATCTCAATCCTTATAGATTTGTAAACAATGAGATAATCAAAACTGAAAGTTAGCAAATATTTAGAATAGACACCAATCTTTCTAAAAACTAGAAAATATAGAGTTGGAGTAGTCACTAGAAACAAACTTATAGAATAGAACCATTTATATACTATTGGGATACAGATTGAAAATAGACTTGCTGAAGCTAAATGAGATAAAGAATAAAGACATTAAAATTTTCAAAATAATGTTCAAAAGGGACAAAACACCTTTCAACATGAAATAGTAATAGTTATTTGTAATAAACTTAGTATAAGTCAATTATCAATCCTCAATAATTCTTGGAACATCCTTAGTGAAGTGATACAACATTGACAACCAAGATAGTCTGATTGTAGTAAATAAAAAGTAGAGAACCTTCAAATTTGCAATACTTATAGCTCTAGCTCTCTATAAGTGTCCCTCATAACACAAGTGACAAGAATTGTCCCTGATAATGTTGCCTCGATGGTGTTGGTTCCTAATTGTACACCTCTTTAACTTGGCCTTGCACACTTGAAGAAAATGGCAAATAATGATGAGAAACCTGCTACAACATTGTTTTAGTTGGGGGATGGTTTGGAATAATAAATGGACTAGACTAAGATAATGACTAAAAAAGACCTACAAAGGGTATGGTTAGCTCCTTGATAGTTTTGGATCTACATGAACCAAGGTGAGAGAACCTATGGGGTAGCTTTATCACATGGATGGATTTTACAATTCAATCTCCATGGGGATTATTTAGCATAAGGAACAAATACAACTAGAGCATAACCATATTTGCACACTTCACTTGTGAAGGGTTGCCACACAAAATACATAAATGCTATATGTCATACACAAGCTAGTAAAGACAAATGAAATTGTGACTACAATATTCATTTCATAAATTTCAACAACAAAAGGAACTAAATAAAAAATTGTAATGATAGGATTTAAAGCTCAAATTGCAAACACATTCCAATAGGCAAGATATTATGCATTTCCAAGGCAAGTAATACTTATAATATGAAACAAAGTATGTCATTTTTAGGGTAGGATAGGGTAGGACAAATTTATAATTGATTTTAAATTGAAGGGTGGTGTGCTAGTGGCTTCTAAATAGAAAAGTATCTAATAGTATTTCATGAAAATTTTCCTTAGTAAAGATGCCTAAAACATTTCAATTTCAAGACAATGAAAAACATAAAATCATCCATGAGAGATTAGGACATAGACTAAAAATAAAATCTCAAATACTTTCTCTTACTAAAATTCATGAACCCAGGGAGTCCTTAAAAGGTATTCAACAATGCATTTCAAAATATAACTCTAGAAAGGGAATTATAAATTAGATTCATGCTCAGAATGACAACCAATAATGAAAATATACCCAGATATCCAATAAATAGAAATTTCAAATCATAGTATTAAATTTCATTAGCAGAATATAGTTAAGAGCCATAAATATTTTCCATAGGCTTAAAAATAAATGTTACAGACATCAACACTTTAGAATGCTACCATAGGCATAGGCATGGTGGGAATTCTCTTTTGATAAGGGAGATAAAAACATTCTCTCAAAGCTTGCTAATGGCTATATAGATGTAACCACCTTAAAAGGGGAAGTAAAGTCTACACATAACACCTGATCCTAGAATTTTTTTTGCAAAACTTGGACTTGGAGGAAATGGATGCCTAAAATGAACTATATTAACCCAAAAAACTAATAACAACCAACAAAAACCAAAAACCTTGAAATAGAAGATAAAGCCCCTATTTATACTTTTTCAATCCTCCCCAAATCTAGGACTATGGGCTACAATTTGCAAAAAATTCACAATGAACTTCTCCAATCCTGTCAAGATGATCCCATCCAAAAAATCCCTTTTTCCATGCCTAAGATCATCAATTTTCAAGAAAAGTCATTATTGCAATTGATTCTATAAAGAATGATGAGACCTTGCAACCATTTGGAGAATATTATTTGATCTTTTGGCTAAAAAATGCCTTTCACACAAGCTTATAAGGAGGATATTAACTTGAGGATCTAAATAGATTTTGTCTTGATGTAGAAATACATGAATATCCCCTTGATCACTCACTTTCACAGCTAGAGGAAAAATTATTTGAAAGCTAAATAGATTTTATCTATATGTAAAAATTAATTAGAAAAGATTTCCTATTACTTAATGTTTCAAATTATGGACAGTTTTGGACAAGAAATATCTTCTTGAAGGGAAATCCCATTACTTACAATGATGGTTTGGGAGTCGATCTAATTATGACATGAAACTAAAAAGATCCACGATCATGAATGGAAATATTTACTTTTGAATTAGAACTTATACCTTCCTTTTCTCCTCAAACCATTACCACTTCTATGAAATAACCATAAATTTTAGCTTTGGAGACAAATATTATCACATATTGACACTTAGCATTCAACCTTGAATCCAACTGGGCATCTGCATAGTTTTAACAATAACTAATGGCTCTAGTCTAGACCCCTATCACCTCATCATGCAATCCTAGCCCTCTAAAATTCTATCCTAGCTTGCACTATTATATCTTCATTTCTTGAGCATACATGAGCCATAAATCTTACAATGAGATGCTTGAGTTGTAACCTTATGGCATGTAGTTATGCTACTTGTCATGTCTGCATTTTCCCATGGGATCTTGAATTTTAAAACTTGGTTATGCATCATAAAATCTAGATGGGTAAGAAAACATGCTCTATTAGATCATGATCTAAGGGGTGTCACATGATTGGATACAACCTCCTCCTTGGCCCCCAGGGTGTGATACTTGGCATCCCTGTGGGCCTTTTATGTACTTAGTAGACATTTGGTCCTACATTGAGTATGCCTATGTCATTTGGAAGCATCTCACTTAATATTGGGTACCATTAACTCATCAATTTCTAACTCAAACCATCAGATCTTTAGAACATGCTCAAAATTTAAAACATACCCCATGATCTGAAATCTTGGCATCCTTACAAGCTTCCTAAATTCCTTTAACTTTTCAACTTTGATCATGCACCACTAGATCATCCTACTCTAAGTGAATGTGATCCATTGGATCTGCCCTGTTTGAAAACAAATGACTACTTCATTGGGTCTAAAATTGATGCTCATGTGATAGTCCTAGACATTTCAATCCTAACGATTAGTCCCTATAGCTTAAAATTGATGTATGTACACCCATTAAAAATGTTCATGAGACTATCACCTATAATTTAGAAATATTATTTTGAGGACTTTGTTCCAAGGTAAATTTGACTGAGTCTTTGTCTTTGGCTTCCCTATTCACTTCAATAATTTTGAATTGAGTCGGCCTTTGAATTTTCATCAAGATAATTGTTTTGGACATTTTATCCAAAACAATTTCCCTAAAGAAATTGCCTTTACACTTTTACAAAAATAGTGGACCATTGCACTTTCCCTTAAAAATTAATTTTAGTGCTTGTCCTGAAGAAATGCAATTCATTTGGATTTTTTTCTTAGGAAATGTTTTTGAAGTAAATAAACCTCTACCCTACAGTAATTTGTTTGAAACAATATTTTGGGTACTTAAACATACCCTTCAAAAATTTTACAAAGGAAAAATGTCCTAAAAAAATGCCCTTCGGACCTATTGAAACTATCCTCCATCTTCAAAAGTACCCTTCAAGATTTTTTGCAAAGGCAAAGTACTAGAAGGAATTGATCCTTTAGAACTTTTTAAAGGGTAAAATGAACCTTTGAAACTTCTAGAAAGTAATTTTAGTTGAAACAAATGACCCTACAATTCTTCTAAGATTTTTACATGGGAAAAATTCCCAAGGACAAGTTCCCTTCAAACCTTTTTTTGTGGACAAATTTTTTGAAACAAATGAACCAAAATAAATGAAATAGCCCTTAAATTTTTTTACAAAACACTTAGAACAAAAGAGATAAGTCATTAAATTCTTTTGAAACCTTTATAGTGAATAAAATGTCTGATGGAAATAAGTCTTCAAAATTTTTGTTCAAGATAAAAAAACCCCAAAGACCTATTTCCATTAGACATTATGTTTGTGTAAAAGGCTCAAAAATTCTAAGGGAAAGAACACCTTCACTAAACCAAGACAAGAAAAATGACTTAAAAAATTTATTACATGATCTTGACCTTCCAAAGGAACATATGGGAATAGAAGCTGGGCAAAAGACCCAGACATTGATATTTAACCTAGGTTGGACTTAGGCATTTTCATGGACAAGGGAAACTTTTGGAACTAATAAGACACTTATCTTTCACTCAAATTCCCCATTTCTTCTATGATCCATGATGAGATTATGCTTCACATAGATGATCTTCCTCTATTTATTAGTGTCCAAATTGGTGATATCTAAGTCAAGCATGCTATGATTGATAAGGTTTATGGAACTTGTGTTTCCTCTCTTGATTTTATCAAAAAATTTAGATATTTTTCATGTAATCTTAAGTCCATATGTAGCATGTTTCAAGGCTATGATTGAAGGAAAATGCATCCTTTAGGTTGTGTGTGGCTCCTAATTACCATCCCACCTATGACCATTCATTTAAAGGTGATGATATTAAAATTTCCTTTATCTTATAAAATTTTGCTTGGTAGGCCATAAGAATCATTGCATGAGAGATTTTATTTTTTCTACTTGCCAATGTGTCATATTTCCTCAAAATAGAGCCATGTATAGGATTCAAAGTGACACTAATCCTTAGAATTTAAAATAATTCCAAGATCATGGTATATTCAAGATTCCTACCCTTGAACCCTTGTCAAGGATTCCATTTCATGAATCTAAATGGTTTAAATTTCCTATAAATTCCACTCGAAGATATAATAGTCACCCTAAACTCATTGGAAATATACCCCTAACTTCCTAGTTTATGATGATGATGAGCCTGATGAGATCAATCTCAAGATTAAAATCTTGTATCTCTCACCTCATCTCATTTCTCAACTTCCCCCTTCTTTTTAACCTCATTCTTGTCAACAAAATTGTGATAATATACCCATTTTCTTAACTAAGACTCATCATTCCATTCATCACACCACATTGAATGACCAAGTCATCCCTACTTATGCTATTAATCTTCATACACTTGATTATGATGATGGATATACCTTAGATGATATATTATTAGGAGGTATTATTTAGGCCTGAGATATTAAAATTATTTATTATCATCCTTATTTGCTTTAGGCTTTTAGTATTTATTTTAGTATTCCATCCTCTATCATTCCTAATTTTAGCAATTTTCATCTTGATCACAGGGTAGATATGGTGTGAACACCTCCAATTTATAAAGAACCTCATAGGATTATTCTTATAGATCATTATATGATTGGTCCCTATCTATTTTATAGATACCAATACACCTGTAGTTGAGTTATCCCTAAGATTATTGTAATTATCCTTAGCCTTCTATGTATCCTGTCCTTCCCTCAACAAAGCCTAGTTCAAATCCTATTCCCACTCCCTTTATAGCTAAGTATTCTCATATTTATAATCTTATTTATCCTTCAGTTGAGCCTTACCTATTATCTCCACCATCCCCACCTTCTCTTGGTGATGGTTTGTTCCCTTTACCGTAGCTTTCTCCTTTTTCTACTAAATGGGCTGATCAAACATATTTTGATATTCATAAAGTTGCAAGTCATTAGACTAAAGTCTATTCATTATACCAACCTTCTTCACCTTCTGTTTCCACTCCTATTGTAAGCAAACCTACCAAGTATATGTTGATGCTTAGAATTATGTTGTTTCCAACACCAACAATGGGAAGTTTTAGGAATGTGGGACTTGTGACCTGAAATGACCTCCAGATTTTAAAAAAGTTGGCTCTTCTTTATCTAAAGTGTATAATGAGGAAAGGGATAGGAATTACATAGAAACATAAATGAAATGAAAGAAAATCTAACTATGACGACGCGCCTAAATTTAATTCGACCCTTAATTCTAAGCACAATGAAGCTATATTTAAGATTCAATTACATTGAAGAGAAAACTAGGCATGATCAATGTAAAAGATGAAAACAATAGAATCAAAGGCTCACAACTTAGACTATTCTTGAAATAACACAAAAATATCAACAAAGGCATAAAACTCAGTCTTATTAATTTTCCAGTCACATAAAGGCATAGAAACATGCACAGTTATACAAACTTTCTAAATCAAGAAAATAGAACAAAGGCAAATGATATTCCTCATCACAACTAAAAAAGTCTAAAAATTCTTGAAAATAATCTCTTGCAAAAAATTATCTCTATCTTTTGATGATGATCTGGTGTTCCCCTGCACTCATATTTATAGCATCAGACTAGCTCTAGATTGCCTGCACGTTCCCAATCCAATTGTCTAACTAAACTCTAACTGAACTAAAAGTGTCTAACAAAAGATATTTCTTGGATCTGAAATGTTTCATCTCCCTGCAAGTTCATTGGCTGAAATAGATACACATGATGCTTCCCACTATGAAATGGGCAAGGACACTTGGTAGTATCCACTTTTCACTTGAAAACCATCTTATTATTTAGGTGACACCAAAAAATGACACTTGGCAGCTTCTAAGGCATTTACTGAAGACACACGACACTTTCCACATAACTTATACTCTTTACTGTGTCTTTGCTTAGGAGTAATCTATCTTTGACATCTATCACAGTCCACTTCTTCAAACTTTAATAGTTTATGGAGAATGGGACCCACAACACTTATCGCTTGAACAACTTCAAAAAGGAGTATGGGGGCATGTGTCATTTTCTATGTATTTTTTAACAAATGACACGTAACAGCTTCTACTACTTTTAGCTACCTTCTGAGAATCCTACAAAAGGTGACACATGGCAGCTTCCACTACTTTTAGCTACCTTTTGAGAATCTTGCAAAAGGTCACACATGGCAATCTCCATAGGGCTCTGGCTATACTATAGAAACATTTGAGCTTTATTTTTAAATTCACATAGACATTGACACTTGGTAGCTTTTGCTTGCCTCAAAAACAAAACTTGGGTCCCACCACAGTCTTTACTTATCGATGAAACAAAATGAAGATATTTCATATGTTGACACATGGTGGCTTCCACTTTCTTCAACTAGGGAAACGTGGTGTCTTCCGTTGCTTTTAGAAAAACATATTGAAACATTATGTAGTTGCCACTTGGCACCTTCCACATGACTCTAAGAAAAGCTTATTGAAAGAAGCTTTCAAAACATATAAGAAACATGAGACATGGATGCTAACACTTGTCGTGCTCTGCTGAGTTACCACGGGTCACATGGCATGTTCTGAGCAACTTATAAAAATTATAAAATGTGCCTCAACTGATGACACTTGGAAACTTCTACTTGACTTTGATACTTAGATAAAATTTAGGCAAAAAGAAACTTGCACCCACACTTTGAGTCAAAAATCTTCGCTGTCTAAAACAAAAATACGTAGGGACAAAACTTGGAGTGCACAACTGAAACTCAAAAAATGCAAAATGTAGAGTTTTTTACTCTACAGTTCTTGGTGACCCCAAGGACTTTTGAGCCTACTCAAAAAGAATAATCCACAATCTACCGCATGATCAAATGTGACAAAAATCACAACTTTAGTAAGGTTGTTTGATAAACAGACCACTCATCATTAGATAATCTCTACTTATTTTGCAATTCATAGAAGGCTAAATCAAGTTTGATGATATCCTTGTGTGAAAAATTCTACAAAATATGAACTGTAGCCTTCAATTGGAATTCAAATTAGGACATGAGCATCAAGGCAGATTCCACTTTAGGCACTAATGAATCATCTATTAATCCCTAGAAAACTAATTGATCACTTTGCCTAGCTAACAACAAAGGTTTAATTTCATCAACCATCAACACAGTGTTGCTATCAAGAAAAGGGGATGGAAGGCCCAATTTCACCAGATCTTCAATGTGTTGTTTCATGTCCTTGATTCCTTATTTCACCACATCTAGAAGCTCTTCACATTTAGTTTCTATGAAATTGCAACTAAGAACTTCATTCACTCTTTTAGTAGCGATCATTCTGTCACTAATCTTTGCTGCTGATAACATTCCATCAGTTGCATCATATAACTTTTGTAGCAGCATTTGAGAGTCAAAAAATCTCATAGAGACAGTAGACAGAGTGTCTTCAACTAAATTATCCACCTTTTTGCACAATTTTTGTGCATTTAATAGAAGGGTTAGAGAAGGTCTGAGCTGAATAATCTCTTCAAAGATTCTTTTCCATATTGATTTATAAAGCTCCTTAACTAGAATCAAAACCCTTGCATTCTTTGGCCTATTAGCCAACACAAGTGTCAATTATTCTATCATTTATCACTTAGCTTGATGTTGGGCCTATATAGCAATGGTATTGTTCTACTCATTCAGTAGCTTCTATTGAAGTTGAGTGACCTATATCAGGTTTTCATCACATATTCCTATAATGCTACCTTTTGTTGCCTTAAGGTTGTCACTGCATCTTTCACCTGCATTAGCCTTACTTTCAAAGAATCATTTTGGGCTTGAATATCCTAGTGAGTTTGAAGAGAAATAGTATCTTGCAACTATTTATTAAGACTCTCTATTTCAATATTCTTAGTTTTGATCTCTGTAGTCAAACTGCTACAGTTTGCCTTCTCTTGGGCTAGATCAACTTCCATCTTTTATAGCTTCTTTGATATTTTCAAATAATCATTAGCTACTACAGAAGTGGATCCATTCAGCATCTCGACCCTATCTTGTGGTCTAAAAAGGGACATATCTATAGCTAATGCATTCATTGTATAATCTTGAGGCTGCATTTGCTCATTTGGCTTGACTATATTAGGTGACAAATGAGTCACTATTAGTTGCGATTGTATTGGGTCAAATTGTGACCTCATATGTGGTGTAGCCAAGGCTTTATTATCTTTCATCCTCTTTTTCTCCATCTGGGCTTCTCTAGCCTTCTTAGTAGCATCTGCTTGAGTTTGGAAGGTAGAAGGAGAGGCAATGTGCCCACCCATAAAAGGATAACCTTGTGGTAAGCCATATGGAATAACCAAATGTTGGCTAGGGGAAATCTGAGCAGGTACTTTTTTAGAGATAGAGGGGGAAAAATGAGGCAATGATATGGCTTGAGTTTGGATAGATGGATCAAAATGAGAAATGGGCACAATAGAGGTGGTAGGGGATATTATTTAGCTTGAGAAAATTGTCACCCCTGAAGGAGAAGAGATAGATTGAGAAGAAGAAGGAGAAACAACACTTACCTAATGAGAAACCGAGGTACTCTATGGCTGGTGTTGTGAGGGTTCTGACCTCTCCTCTGAATCAAGTTAAAACCTTAGCCTCTTATGTTTCCTTGGTTTTTCTTCTTCTGGTTGTGCTCCCGTCTCTTCAACATATACCACTACTGCTAGTGGTGATGGAGAAGCTTTTGGTGGTGAAGATACCACACTCTTTTGTTTTTCAATGGTACTAAGAGATTGGGGCCAAATAGTTACAACAACTAAAGCTGAGGTTTGTCCTAGGGTCTACAATATTTTATTGGATTCTACTCTGGCTTCTGACTCTTCACCTTGTGTCTACAAATTGCTTATATCAGGGCTAGAGATAGGAGATAGATGACATTCATCCCAAAGTTCCTCCCATTTCTCATTTGAATCCACATTTCCAAAAGAGTGAGTTTGCTCGCAAATCTCTTGCCTATATTTCTAATAGGCTTCTATTTTCTCAGTGTTCCAATCTTTATTCTTTAATGTTCTCCTTAAACCAGAAGTCATTCTAATTTTAGAATCAAAATCCCTTTGCTTAAAATAAAATTTTTCCCATGGTCTATCCTCTTGAAGGGGCAAATCCATCAATTCTACATAAAAATTAGGAATATCTTCCCTAGGATTTCTTCTATTTTCCCAAAAAGGACAGCCCTCATGCACAATTCTAGTAACAACCTTATTATTCTTGACCCATGAAGTTATGAAACCATTTTGGTCATATCCCCATTTATCCTCAATTAGAAAGAAACCTAGGAAGGCTAGCTTTCTTAGCAACATGAGCTCAACATCTCTGACCTCAAGGGCCATGTTGTTTGTCACTCATGGAACATAATACATTTTCTTCTTTTTCTTATCAGTGCCATATTCATTATCCACCATAGACACTTTCCTGGTGACCTCTAAGAATTCTAACCTAAGGGTAAAAATCTTAGGTAGCAACATGGGTTCTCCAATAAAACCATGGACTCTAATAATAATATGATGGGATCTAAAAAAATAATCACAAGGAATAGTGCAATTGGTCATAAGGACTGAGACACTTGGATTTAATCTATTTACAACTAGTTCTAGGCTCAGATGACAAAAAGCAAGGGCAACAAAAATTTCTCAAAATTCATATGGGTCACTAGTTTTGGACAAGATATATGTCCATGCATACACAGGAATGGTCCTATGTAGACTAAAGTTTGGGTCATACATATTTAGATGCATGTGTTGGGAAAAGATTCCATAATTTTGATACAACATGAGATGAAATAGATAAGAGGAATACCTTAAAACCCCTTTAGATTTGAATTGGGTGAGTTATTTAACCATTGAATATGTAATCTACTCAGAGAAATCAAGCTGATACTCCTGAGTCTTGTCAACAATTTTCAATCTGAAGAGGATGGCCATTTGTTCTTCATAGATAGCTTATATCATCTTTCATTCCAAAAATGAATGCCATCATAAAAAGTGCCTCTTGGCTGGCCTATGCAAATTGTGTTCTTACTATTGGTAGTGTCAACATAGTGGTATCATCATCACCTAATTGCAAATTTGATTTTAGAAACCTCAATTGAGTATTGACATTTGCCCACATTTTTTGCATTTTGGCAATGGTGGGAAATGTGGCTGTCTTGTCATGATATAGGGCCAACATGTCTCTAATAGCCTTTGGTGTAATTTTCACAATTAATGAACCCTATCATATAGTATTTGAGGGTGCACGAAATAATTTTATGCATATTTCAACCAAGTCAGGGCATGGATGCACACCTGGGACAATGAATTGTGCCAGTTGGGAAGTCCATATCATCATTGTGAATGTTTTGTATTGTCTAACCTTGGCCTTCTAAAGACATCTTTGATTTGTTCTTTCTCTTAGAGCTTTGCTAGGGTTTGCGAAGGATTAGGTCCATAGTTTCATCTACAAAATCTTTCACCTTTGATGGGTCATTTGCATAACCAAATTTAGGGACTCTAGTCTATGGATAGGTCTTTAAGGGTTGTGTAGCGGCCGAAGCATATGATTTACTTGTGAGAAACTTATCAAGGGATTTGTAAATCCCAGAACCTTGTTGTGAAGACTATGCTCCCTCCATATCTATATCTATACTTGTAAATAGTGAACTATGATAATGGGTATGGAGCTTTGCAATAGGGAAGGCACTTTCACTAAGTAGGTTTGCTTATGAGGCAAAATTGTAGGTAACAGGGATTTCTAGCAGACACAGGAATGGTTGAGACACTGTTAAGCTTTAACTCTTGTTATTGGGTATTTAATGACCCATCAAGTCTCAAAAATGGCATTAAAACTAGATAGCCATTAGCAAATCTTATTAAATCTACTTAGGACAGTGACTCAGACACGCCATGAAATGGCTGTGTAAGGTACTTTGGGGAATGTTGGAGATTTGAGAGAGATTTAATGCATCAAGAGTTTTGAAAATTTTGAAAAATTCTCTGAGCCATGGCCATGTGTTCAAAGAACACTTATTTAAAAGAAAGAGCAAGAAAGAAAAAATAGGAAAACAAAGCAACAAGGAAAAGGAAACTATCTAACTATAATACATTAATCAGGTATCTTTGCATCCCTCCTAGATCAAAAGAAGAATTTCTGAAGTCTCCTTCATGATGAGATGACTTATGTTGCCAGATAAGTGGTTGAATGTGATGAAACTCTGGTGACTTGCTCTTCTTACATGCCACCTTGATTGGCCTGCATCTGAGTGGATCAGAGTCAAACATGCTTCCAACATATACATATTCTTCTTGTCCTTGAAAGTTTGTCAAACGCTAGTTCTCGATATTGGTGTGTCTCATCAAGAAATGGATGGCTATTGGATCATCACCATAAGCCCTTTGATATACATCATTGATTGGCTTATCTCCTTCTACCTCAAACTTAGGTTCCATTACATGGTCATCCTCTTTAATGAATTTAAAAAATATCATATTCAAATTCACCAACCTCTTGAAAGGATAAGTCTAGAAGCTTGTAGTAATTTTGCATGTTTATTTGAGTCTCAATGCTATCTTGTCCATCTGCAACTAGCTCACAGCCTCCTTGAAGAATAGTATAACCTACCCCAATGACTTCAAACAAGTCATTCAAATCATGATAAAAAAAGTGTCCATGCTCCTCCATATCATCTTGCAAAGTGAGAAGAAAGTTAGAAATTATCTCTTCCTCATTAGAGATTAAGGCATAAGCTTGTGACTTCCCACTTAGAATCTGGAATTCATGTTGAGAGACCTAAGGATTGATAGAAGAGGTATCTTTTGGCATTTCTTCCCTTAAAACATTTGGGATTTTATGATCTTCATGAAATATGACATAAGTGCCCAGACTAGTGGATTCATAATTTCCATATGGATCACTTTACATCATAGCTAACAAATAATTATTTTCCTCTTCTTTATCATGTTCAGTCTAGTCACCTAACTCCTCAACAAAAACCCTTTCTTCCTTATTTAGCATAGTATGAGCTACCTCTAATATTGAAGTTGGTTCATTGGTGATGTGATCATTAGATAACGACTTAGATACTATTTTCATCTTTGAACCATATTTGGTTTTTAGGATGAGGTGAGACCAATCAAGTGACATATAACCTCCTATTTTGGCTATGAAATCTCTAGATAAACATAGGCCAAATACAGGGGGTATATCTATGACTACTACATCTTTATTGACAATTATATTAGGACAAGTATATAATTACAATGGGAGTTGTTTAATTCTCCCTATTGTTTGCATTGATTTGCCATCTAGTTGCATAACTCCTCTAGTAAGTGGCTCATACTTTATTTTTAAAGCATCAGCTATTTACTTAGGCATTACTATGGTACTAACCCCTGAGTCTATCATTACATTATGCAATAATTTCTCTCCAAATATCAAAGTTAAATAGAAGGGCTCTGGTTTGGATTTACTTGCCTCTAGTGTATTTTTCACAAGGGCTATTGTCTGTAGATGAACTATGTCTTTGAGCTTTTCTTTTTAGTAGGTCCTTATTTGGTGCCAATATGTTTAGGCACTATTTGACCTTGTAGAGCTTCTTTTAATAGTGTATTTTGTTCAAGAATAGCTAATATGTCCCATATTGACACTTGTGTTGGAGTTCTCTTCAGTTGATCCACCACATTCATTGGTCCTAGAGTTTGGGTTCTTGGAAAATAAGGATACCTTGCTTTTTCTTGAACTTGTCTAGGAACTACTTGATTCTACACTAGTTGATGCACTTGTTGTCTAATAGTTGTGTTTCGATGACCTTGAAATGGAGGATTCTCCATAACTTCATTATTTGTAACTTTAGGCTATTCCATCATTCTTCTCTTTGATCTGGCATAGTAGTCTGATTACACCATTGTTTTCTTGTAAGTAGAAGCTTCATTCAAGAATACTGACTCTTCATCTTCAACCCATGAGAACAAAGCATGTTTTGTGGCTATTTCTTCTTGTTGTTGTAAAGACATCCCTTGTATTTGAGCCATCAAGACTAAATTTTGCATACCAGAAGATTGGTAGGCTTGAGTGTTAGAAGTACTTGCAGATTGTCCATCCATTCTTCTTTACTCTACTACCTTTTGTTGTAGATTACCCATTAGAAAATGTCCTTAAGATGTTCTTGATATCATCCATCTAGATGACTGGATAGGGACAAGTTTTTAAGTAGGTTGTTAAGGATATTTATACATAGACATAGGTGGGGCTATGGGATTAGGGGCTTCTTGAGGCATAGGTAAGGTAATCTCTATAAACTTGAGCATGGGAGACCTTAGGAGAAACTTTCTAGCATCTATTAAATTATTTTCAGCTTTGAATGCATAGTCATAAGCTTTTGGCAGAGTTTGACCTCCAAGTGACTGAATCATTATAGATATATCTGAATTTAAAGCTTTAAGGTAAAATACTATAGCCATACCTAGTAATAATCTTATTGTAGCAGGAATTCTTTCCCAAGTCTTTTGAAAGCTTCAATTGAAGTCAGTCATTGCTTCTTGTGGTGCTCTTTAGATAGTAATCAATTGTTACAACAAAGAAGATTTATCACCCTTTTCTTCAAATCTTTCAAAGAAAACATCTCCAAGCTAATCCCATGTAGATATTGTATTTGGAGTCAAGGATTAGTACCATTCCAGAGCCTTTCCTTTAAAAGAAGCTACTAATAATCTTATCACCACATTATACTATGTGACTACATGTATAACATAGACATTAGACACATCCTACAGATGTTCTTTAGGTGTTTTGACAACTTGCCCACTGAATTTGGGTAGAGATTTTAGGGCATTTACTAGAATAGGGTCCCAAGTGGCTGGTGGTATTGGGAGAATAAAAGGACTGCTAATGTTCCAACTTGCATAATTTTTTGGGGGTATAGGTGCTCCCATGTTTGCTCTTGGTATTGGTATAAACTAATTGACCCTTCTTCTTGGACTAGATATCAATGGTGGAAAAAGAATACCTAGATTTACAATAGATTGAGATCTTGTTACTGGTTCATATGGTCTTGAAAGAAACTTCAAGATGGTCTCCCACCGAGCATGCAAAAAATTGTTGATGCTTAGAATTGCGCTATTTCCAACACCAACAATGGAAAGTTTCAGGAATGTGGGACTTGTGACCTAAAATGACCTCTAGATTTTAAAGAAGCTAGATCTTCTTTATCTCAAGTGTATAATGAGGAAAGGGATAGGAATTAAATAGAAACACAAATGCAATGAAAGAAAATCTAACTATAGTGATGCACATGAATTTAATTTGACCCTTAATTCTAAGCACAATGAAGCTATATTTAGGATTCAATTACATTGAAGAGAAAACTAGCATGATCAATGTAAAAGATGAAAACAATAGAATCAAAGGCTCATAACTTATACTATTCTTGAAATAACACAAAAAATATCAACAAAGGCACATAACTCAGTCTTATTAATTTTCCAGTCACATAAAAGGCATAGAAACATGCATAGTTATACAAACTTTCTAAATCAAGAAAATAGAACAAAGGCAAATGATATTCTTGGTCACAACTTAAAAAGTCTAAAACTTCTTGATAATAATCTCTTGAAAAAAATTCTCTCTATCTTCTGATGATGATTTGGTGTTCCCTTGCACTCATATTTATAACATTGAACTAGCTCTAGATTGCCGACACATTCCCAATCCAACTGTCTAACTAAACTCTAACTAAACTAAAAGTGTCTAACAAAAGATATTTCTTGGATCTAAAACATTTCGTCTCCCTGCAAGTTCATTGGCTAAAATAGATACACAGGACACTTCCCACTATGAAATGGGCAAGGACACTTGGTAGTATCTACTTTTCACTTGAAAACCATCTTATTATTTAGGTGACACCAGAAAATGACACTTGGTAGCTTTCGAGGCACTTACCGAAGACACACGACACTTTCCATGTAACTTATACTCTTTACTATGTCTTTACTCAAGAGTATTCCATCTTTGACATCTATCACAATTTTCTTCTTCAAACTTTAACAATTTATAGAGAATGGGACCCACAACACTTCTCGCTCAAACAACTTCAAAAAGGAAAATGGGGATAGGTGTCATTTTCTACATATTTTTTAACAAATGACATGCGATAAATTCCACTACTTTTAGCTACCTTCTTAGAATCCTGCAAAAGGTGACATGTGGTAGCTTCCACTACTTTTAGCTACCTTTTGAGAATCCTGCAAAAGGTCACATGTGGCAGACTCCATAGGGATCTGGTTATACTATAGAAACATTTAGGCTTTATTTTTAAATTCACACAGACGGTGACACTTGGTGGCTTTCGCTTGCCTCAGAAAAAAAACCTAGGTCCCACCACAATATTTACTTATCGATGAAACAAAATGAAGATATTTCAGATGTTTACATGTGGTGGCTTCTACTTTCTTCAACTAGGGATAAGTGGTCTCTTCTGTTGCTTTTAGAAAAACATATTGAAACCTTCTGCAATTGCCACTTGGTGCCTTTTGCATGACCCTGAGAAAAGCTTATTGAAAGAAGCTTTCAAAACATATAAGAAACATGAGACGTGGATGCTGACACTTGTTGCACTCTAATAAGTTGCCACAGGACATATGGCACATTCTAAACAACTTATAGAAATTATAAAATGTGCCTTGGCCGATGACATTTGGCAGCTTTCGCTTGACTTTGATACTTGGACAAAATTTTGGTGAAAAGAAACTCGTGCCCGTGCTCTGAGTCAAAAAAATTCACTGTCTCAAAATAAAATGCGTAGGGACAAAACTTGGAGTGCACAACTGAAACTTGGAAAATGAAAAATGTAGAGTTTTTTACTCTACAATATACTTAAATTTTTATCTATTTTTTATAGAGAGTACATGGAAAGAGACATGAAGGTTAATTTTAAGGCCTAATGTGGTTTATAGGTTAAGGTCTAAAAGAGAAAAGAGAGAGAGAGTATGGAATATTGGGGCATGAGGTTTTATTTTAAGGAAATAATGGATAGATGAGTGTTGTCATAGGTATGATATTTTTTTTCAATAATTTTAACAAAGTTTGAGGTCATGGTTTGAAAGGAAAAACATGAAAAGTGGTTTTGAGGTGTCTTGAGTAAATAGAATGAAGGCATGCAAACCTAAGAAGGAATTTATGTGTTTTTTGGAATGTGTAACCTTTACATGGGAATATGAAATAATAAAGAGATATGGGGAAGGTTACTAGCTACAAATTCTAGGCATTAGTTTTTGGATTGAGGGACTATGCTTTATGAACAATCATTACTAGTGGAAGTGTGTTTAAACCCTTTTAGAACCCAAATAGTGACCCAATATAAAATATTTTGTTCAAAAAATCCCATAATGGTCTCAAATTACTGTAAAAGTTATTGGAGGTTTTATTTAACTCTTATAGACACCTCCATGTGTGATTAAGTTATCAAGTGTGTGAGTAGACCCTATATAAAAGTGCACATTTCTTAGAGTTGCTATAACAATCAGAGTTGACCAAGTAAAAGTATGAAAATGGATGGAGGATGAATATTGAGACTTATTTTTCATGTAAATTAATTTTTATGTATAATTTAAATCCCCAAAGTGTGTTAGACTAGTCATCTAAGTTAGCCAGTACTAATAGACCTAATGATGCAAATAATGAAAAGCCTAGGCAACAGTGAGAACATGATTAGGGATGTGTTATCATAAAATAGTGATGATTAAAAGTATATGGAGATTTTTTTTAATAATTTTAAGACATTTTAATGTTTTTTATAATTTTTTAGGTCAATTATTAGAGTGAAAAAGTTACTCACAAGTTGACTAGTTTGGTTTAAATGAGGCAGTGAGATATAAGGTTATGAGATTGGTATGCAAGACCAGTATTTCCATTTGAACATATTATATTTATGTATAATAATTTTATAATTATCTCATAGGATCATATACATACATAAAAATTAATTTAATATGTATATACAAGTGTTGGATGTCTAAGTCACTATGACTGGTCTTTGAGGAAAACTAGCATTTTGAGTGAGTAAGTTGTAGGAGTGTTTTTGAGTCCTTTTGACCTATGTAATTAAGTATAATTATATTTATGATTTTTTTAACTTTTTTTGGTTTTGTGTATGATATTTATTTTCATTTTTTTATGGATAAATAATTTATTATCTTTAGTTTTTTATGCTAGACCTTTTTGTGTGTGTGAAGACCTAAAGTAAACAATAATAATGGTGTGCTTCAAGTATTGGTTGGAGATAAAAAGTGTCATGGAATTAATATTATATAATTAATGTATATTTAATTGTTATATTAATTTTTTCTACCATGTTTGGAGTTTAAAATTATTCCAAGTAGATCAAATTGTAATGTGTACTAATGAAGGCCTAATTGAATTAGGTCTCCTTAAGGCCTAAAGAAGGATTTGGTCTATTTAATCTATGTCCAACCTAATGTAATGATTGATTATTTTTTATGGAATTTAATAAGGCCTATTATGTGGAAAATATAATTATAAAAGTGTATATGTCTAACCAAGAGGTGGATGAGCAAGAGCCTAGTATAAGAACAAAGCCTAATAGGCCTAATTGACTAGTTAGAGAAGAAGAGAGTTGAAGTGAAGGATATAACAATTTTAAGAGTTTAATGAGGTATTTTAGAAAATAATAATGGTGTAAAAAAACTATATTCAATATTTAATAGGATTACTATAGATGAATTTCAATTTTATATGATCTAATCTGTCTTAAAGAGACCTAGTTGAGTGAAGAAGCCTAAAAGGTAGTCTGAGAGGGATAGAAGAGAGTGAAGAGATAAATAAGGTAATAATAATATATTATAAGAAAAAAAGGTATTTTTAAGGTGATCAAATTAATCCTGTGCTTGAGTTGGTGCTTAATCATCTAAGAGCTTGGTGCCTCCTTACAAGTGGGTACTTGTTAAAGCCTAGTCAAGTGGGAGATTGACTAGTTGAAGTTGGTGCTCCATGTGAATTTGGTACTTTAATAAATTTTTTTTTGTATTATATCAATTTATTCCATTTATATATATCAATGTGTTTTATTCCCCTTAAGGGTGTCCCATATATGTAATGTTTTTCATGATCTTGTATAGTTGCATATATTTTGTTAGATATTCATGTTTGTATGAATGGTTCATGTATGATTAAGTGGAATTGAATGAATGTTTTGAAGAAATTGATTCAACCCCCAATCTTAGTGATTTTCATTCAAATATACCAAATTAGGGTTATTACATAATTTTTATTGACTAGAGGCTTTGGAACCCTCCCTAGTAATGTTATTATGGTAAGAGATCCCTTGGCTAAGTCTAGTATATCCATATTAGTCATGAACTCAAATATATAATTTATTGACAATAAAAAGTATAAGTATGATTTATCTTATCTAAGATAGGATTGATTTATAGATCAATTGCATTTTCATTTGTATACATTCTAATGAACTTGACATGAATCTAACCCTTTCAAGTTTTCTTTCACACTATCATTTTTATCATTTTATTATATGTTTCCATATTTATAATACTATATCTAGCTAATCAATATAGTTCTAACTTTATATGCACAATTTTAACACATAGTCACTTAAAAATGACTCTGTTATTTGTGTAATTCATTAACTACAAATTATTGGATCAAATAGTTTGACCCAATATTCTTCTCTAATTCTTGATTAACAACATTATCAAATAGGTCAAATCTATTTGATAATTTATTATCCCAACATATAGGTCAACAAAAATTGTTGAATAGGTTGACTCTATTCATTATTTCTTCTTTAACACATAGGGTTTTATAGAACTCAATGAAACTAGTTGACCTAGTTTGCATAATTTTAAAGAAGAAACTAAATCATTACAACTTAAAAATTTCAATATAAATCATCTTCAATACCACCATGGTTTCTTTATTTTCTCTCTCTATCATTTGAGATGTTCATTTAGTTCTATTTTTCATAATTTAGTAGTCTTAAAAACTCCAAACCTACTGTTAATTAGGTCAACTTGGTCAACTAAATTCTATAGTTTGCCTTTTGTTTGAGAGATAAAATTGATCTATTTGACTATGTTATGAAATACCTTGATTCTATAGAATAAAAATGACCTATTTGACTCTATTTAGTACTTTTTGCATACAGTGTCACCTGAAGTAACTTTTTATTATTCTTAATCAAGGAATTAACATTTATTTGATAGTAATTAGTTCACATTTCCTTTTTAGTTATTTGCATTCTTAAAGTAACTCACATAGTATAGATAGGTGGTTTTTAAAGTTACCATTTTAGTTAAACTATTTTAATCTTGTGCACACACTTCCAAATCACTTGATATTCACAAATTTTTTAAACATTTATCTTCCTAAGGCCTACCTACTTGGATGTCATCACCAAGGGGGAAGCCAACTTGGTTTTTTGGCTAAGTATAAATACATGGTTAATGTTATATATTAGGAAACCACCTAACACCATTATCATTATAGGATTATGAAGTGAGGGGGTAGGCCCCAATATTAATCCAATACCATTGCCAATATAGACCCCTTTCTTCCCAAATAACTTGAAACTAACTTTAGCCTACTTTCTAGTTCTTTATTTCAACCAACTTCCTATCACATTAAAATCAAAACATTATAATAATATAATAAGAATTTGGGTGACAAATTAGTTATCATTTACATTTTATTTTATATATTGATCTTTGATCATTGTGTGTTGTATTAAAAAAATTGCATTGTCTAGCATTGGTGCAAGGTTTGTGTTATGTGCCTCAATTGGATCAATGTTTTTGTGTTTTATTTCATTATTGATTCAAAATATCTTGCAAAATTTCCTCCTATTTCATAAAAATATTGTTTTTGTTGATATATTCTATTATATACTATTTTGACTTCCTTCCAGTAGTACATAGTCGATCTACATGACTGAGTCTTCTTATCTTCATGTTTAGTTCTCTATTCCATAGTACACAGTCAATATACATGAATGTGTGTCCTTATAATCTAGTTTAGACTTCATGTTTTTAATACATAATTGGCTTGAATGATTATGTATTCTTATTTATTTTTTGGGTTATAGAACACAGTTGAATGATTCATCTCTATATCTTACTTTTTTCCTTTTCCTTTTAATCATCATCATCATTGTAACTATTAGCCTTTTTTATCTCATCATGAATTTCCTATTTGAAGACAACACAGAGTTGAACTCAATATATATTATGAGATTTACCAATCCCAATAGGTGTCCCCATAAAAATATTGTGTCCCCTACTCTAGATGAAAATAATGTGCATGTGGCCACTCACACTACAAATTATGAGGTTCTTCTTCATGCATATTGAATTCATAACCCTCTATTCTCCTTAGAAGATTAACCTAAATTAGATTACACTCTATAAATGATTTTATTCATTAATGAATTTCCTCAACATCAAAGAAAATACCCTTCCACTATTTACAACCTTATAGTAAGTGGTTAAGAATAAAAACCCCATTCACCTTCCCCCACATTATCACATGAATTTGGGGGTAATAGATTATTTACCTCTCAATCTCTTCCTTCTCTTTTGACCCCTTCTCATACTATGGCATCTTCTTCCTTTATTTATTCTACCTCCATACCAAGAACCTTTGCGAACATGGTAAGTTTGAAGTCTAATGGGCCTTTTCCAAGACCCACTTTTCTTTATTCCTCCACAAGTTCCTTGTTTGTTAACAATGGTAATCATGACACTAATGCTTCTTTTAATCCTTATACTAGTTCATATTTTTCAACACATGATAATCATGCCATTAGTGCCTCATTTTATAACAACACCTCTCAAGACAGTAATATCATGCATTCCACTACTCATAGTGGTACCCAAACTAATAATATTAATGCTAATGTTTCACATGTTGCACACAACACCACTCAAATCCATCAAAGTTTATTGCAAACTCTTAACCAAATGAATTATTTCCAAGATAATAATGCCAACCAAATGATGCAAATTTAGAAACACCTTA
The DNA here is from genome assembly GCA_037957365.1 of Torreya grandis. NCBI lineage: Eukaryota > Viridiplantae > Streptophyta > Pinopsida > Cupressales > Taxaceae > Torreya > Torreya grandis. The sequence continues at coordinate 2,362,781 of JARHVA010002196.1, forward strand.
TTCATCTCCAATATAAACCTTAATAGGTTCCATGGGGAACACACAACAAAAAATCTGCCACCTCCCCAACCCCTTAGGGATTCCCATAGAAACCTTATTCCTCAACAACCTCTTGCTAACAAAACAATTAAACATCTTTAAAATGAACCTCTTATGATTCAAATTACCAACATATATATAAGAGGTATCATCCCTACCATTAGCTAAAATGGTTCAACTAAACCTACCTTATACTTAGAAACATTTGGAAATCTATACAAATATTGGGTCAAGTGAGAAACTTCTGTCACTACCAAGATATTATCAAAAACCCTCTTTAGATATGATTTAGATTGGTATAACCAACTCAAATCTCATTCCATCACTAGTTTGGAAGATCTAGTTAATTCTCTATTACAATAATTTAAAATTAGTTACCTCCCTAAGAATACCTTGGCTCATTTTATTAATTAAAATAAACTTGATATGAAAACCACACAAGCTTTCATGAAATGGTCGAAGACCTTATCTAACAAGTGTGAACACAACATGGTGGATGATAAATTCTTTCATCTATTCACCAATGATCTCTATCCTAAGTTATAATATTAGGTCCAAACACTCTCTCCCGAAACTTTGTAAGAGGCCCTCAACCAAGCCATGTTCTAATATTTTCTCATGCATTAGTTTGAGCCATACTAGCCTCTTGTGGGAATCTATATGTTCATCAGAAATAAAAATCATCATATTACTAATGATGGTGTCACTAATTCCTATGATACCATTTGTAATATTCAATCTATTTCTCCCAACCTTAGTCTAAAATAAGCTTCCCTTTAAACCATACCCTTAATCCTCAATTTTCTCTAATAAATGACATCAATGGTCACAAGCCATTATCCTTAGCATAACTCCAAAATCATCTACCATGGCCTCTTCCAAAAGATATTGATCCCACTTTCCCTTTGAAATCATGGTATGATCCAGATAAATTTTGATGGTTTCATGCTAGCTAGGGTCACTCTCATGAGACTTGAAGGCAATTTCATAAATTAGCTATGGATTTCCTCCTTGGTCTAAATTTTGACCATGATTCTGTCATTTGTAAATGTTAACAAGCCTATGACGTTGTCTTTAAATCTCATGAAATGTAAAGTTAAAATCAATATTTGAACCAGGATAATGTTCACCTAGCCACGTATAGAGACCCTCTTCCAAACCATCAAGATAATAATGATAAAATTAATCCTTCCACTAATAATGTTGATAGTCTTATAAACCCAACTCTTAAAGTTAATGTGGTAAATATGACTAATATGCAAAGGGTAGTTCATTGAATCTCATCATAACCATATGCACCAATCATCTCACACTTTCTGTGTTATTTAATATTCTTCCCCAACTCACCTAACAAAGTTGGGACAAGAGGACCTTAGCTCTTCAATGAACACATTCCAACACCTCTATTCGATAACACTTCTCATACAACTTCTATAATTTCTCCAACCTATTTATCCATCACCAATAATATTCAACCTTCTAATACAAATTTTTTAAATATATAAAAAAAATAAACCTACATCAACTACCTCATCATCTCATGATAATCAACCAATTTGTCCCCCAATTAAATGTCCCACATCCTATCAACATAAATTTACATGCACTTATAATCTTCCTTCTAAGGAACTCCTCCAACATTACATACCTCTCTCTAGTAGACCACTCATGGTTTAAAATGAAGGGGACCCTATCATGGAGATTACCAAGATCCCATATTAAATTACCTTTATCAACATCACAAATTCCTTATATAAATCCTATTCAAAATGAACATCCCCTATCCTCCCCTAGTAGGACATAAAGCTGCCTTATCTACGTCAAAAGATAAAATCTTACAAAAATGTGAAAACATGTATATAAACATTAATGAAATAATAGAAACTTATCTTTCTCTCAAATTTCATATTGATTCTATGATTCTAGATGAGATTCTGATTCATGTAGATGCTCCTCCCCTCTTTATAAGCATCCAAATTGGTGACATACAAATGTTAAAAATAAAATCCACTGAGGGGGAAGGTGAATTAGCAGTGTAGAAAAATCTAATTAATTTATAAGACCTTGTAGATAATTAAGAATTAAATAAAATCATTCATGAAGCATATAGATCATTCATAATAGTGAACAATAAACATAATGTAAGATCACATACACAACACAAGATCTACATGGGAAACCTTCTTAGGGAATAAAACCCACTATCAAGCAAAATAACACATGGAATACTATCCTATAATATGATAAAAAACAAGAGATTTATCAAGTACTTTTGATTAGGAACCTTTGATCAATTCCTTCTAACCTATAACCTTGATCAAGTCCTTCTGATCAAAGGTCTTTAGTGAAATCCTGTTTCATAAGGAATAACTGCCCCTAAGGAAAATAAATTCCTTTAGACCATCCTTGAGAAGAATACTTCCAATTTATAATTTATTTGTTTAACACCTAATGATGGATCTTTGGATATCACTCTTCTCACCTTTCAGCAACAACTTTGTCACTCAACACACCCTGTTGGCCAAAGCACATTACATACTTAAACTAAAATACAAAGATCAATTAGGACATATTACATATCCAAACTAACCCCACTCTTTAACTACACACTCAATTCATCCTTCAAAACATCAAAAACATGACCAAATGATCATACACATAATCCACACATTGATCTACCTCTCAGATCAACCACCATGCTCACATAGTATTCACCTTGCCTTCACTCACACTCATATAAAAAGAGAACTATTATGCCATTAAAATTATGACTAATAGGTCATAAATAAGTCCTCAAAATTATCTACTCATCCACATGGCACTATACCCCTCCTTTTCTCCTCAATTCACATATACAAGCCTCTCTCAAAACTATCCTAAGTCTCTCTCAAATAGTCTCTCGAGCATACTTACCCATTTTACCTCTTCTAGCCTTATTAGGTCTAATGACCTATGTGATCACCTTCAACACCTTTCTCAAACTATGATGCCTGATCCTCTTCACTCTTTACTAGTCCTCACTGACTTGTACCTTTTATTTTAAAGGTTATCCCCTTTGTTTGGCTCTACACTCACACTATCTCATTTAAGTCTTATGAATCATGAAACCAAAATGTAGAAACCCCTATTTCCCTTGAATTCTAGAACTGTATATTTTTTTGGCTATTTTTGTGTATTTTGATTTTTTTGGTGTTTTTGTATGAAAATAAGTAGAATCCATTTTTGCCAGATAAATTCAAATAAATTCAAATAAATAAGTAAATAGCAACGTATTCTTTCAAATAACTAATCTTTGATCTCAATATTCACTTCAGATGATTACAATAAAGATCTCTTGCACACATACAAAATAATATAAAATATTGTTAAAAACCTAATTTTTTCCAACAAACCCTAGATCTGGTATAGCTGGTATGGCTGTAATAAATAATCTATTCTTCACACTTCTAAAGGTACATAAATATGATAGAAGTGTAAGCGCTCAAAAGGGTATGTTTAGTTTTTCCAAAAAAGAAGGCATTTTTCCCTAGGAGAGAAAATGCCCCTATTAGTACTGTACGACTTGCAACAAGACTGTACGAATTTCGTATAGCAGTGATGAAAATGGTACGGCCTACTGATGTGATGTCATATTTCAAGAAAAAAACACCCTTTTTTCTTCTTGTATGGCCTAGTACGGATCTGTATGGATTCCATACGGATTCTATACAATAGTGAAATAAAATATAACACAGCCTGTAGGCTGGCCGTAGCTCTCAATAAATATTCTGCCAATGCTAGAAATCTTTATCTGGATGATTTTTGGATCAAAACTCTAATGAAATAAATCTTTGTGAAGCTTTGTGATAATCTTTGTGTGAAATTATCTCTCTCTTGGCAATAGATCAGCTGATATCTCACAACCTCTGAATTGCATACACTAAAGATTACACATTCTCCAATGCAAAAGAATAATAGAAACCCTTGGCTCAGCCTTCTCAGAAAAAACACTTAACAAAATTTGTCTTCAACATGAATAATTATGAATAATATGGCACTCCCTCTAAGGAGAAACCCTTATATCCTCTAAAAGGTGCACTTACCCTAATTAGGGTTTCATAATTAAGAATTAAGGTTTCATAATAATTTAAAAATAGGCCAAATAATTAATATTTAATTAAATCAATCAAATATTAATATCTCCCTCAATATATGTCGAAAAGAGCTCAAACAAAAGCCAACTATAAAAATTCTGCTAGTTAAAGCCAAGCCAAGCTCCATCAAGACCCTCTATCCATCTTATTAGCCTATGAGGGTCACATAATAGGCTAATCCTTTGATGAATTGATGCTCATGAAAATGGGGACATTACAGTCCACCCTCCCTAAAATTGCTTATCCCCAAGCAATCTCAACTGCTAAGAAAACTCTACTCCACCTGGATCCCAAATGTAGTCATGATTTATATCACTATCAATCAACACAATCTCTTACAATATCCTCTAAAAAATAACCAAGAGAAATCCATGTGTGAATCAAGAACCACTGCTCAACTAGACCCCAACTCCATAACTACCATAGTCAAGAACCCATGTGACACCAACTCTCAAGATATCAAAACCCAAGTAGAGTGGATAACTCAAACTACCAAAATCACAAATACCATATACACATTCCACCATGCTATGTCTATCATAACTCTCATCCCATGGTGTCAAACCATCCCATAACTGATGACAAGCACTTATAGTGTAATGTCGATAAAATGCACCACTCTTAATCAATGGCTCAGATTGCAATCTAAAAGAAACTAACTACAACTGACCACTAACCAAGCCCGAACCAACTACTACCTTTGAAAACACCTCCAAAGGAGTAGTATCACAAATAGGAACCAAACCAACTACTGGCTCACCAACATCGTAACTGATCTTTGAAGTACTACCATCCATACTCTGTGAATCAACTCCAAAGCTCATATCAACATATAGAGTATCAAAAATTATAGCATCACTATCCAACTCCTCCATACCAAAAGAAACTGCTGATGAAACTAAGTCCTCAAAATTGTCCACTACATTCTCTTGGGTGTCATCTGCAATAATCAGATCCTAGGACTCTTCTACAATCTCTAAATTCAGAGTGTGAATGCTAGACATACTCATATCATCATCAACATGTGACCTGATTATAAAAGAAAGCTAAGTCCCTAACACATGTGCTAACTCTTGAACTGAACTCACCTCAAGACAAAGCTCATCCACATGTCTCTCAAAATCCTTGAGAGCCAACTGAGTACACACCAAATAATTTTGAGTATCCTCCAGCTCAGAGAAATCTGGTCAACTTCCTCTTCCTTCTTATTTTGTGATGTGGACCCTTTAAAAATGAATGTCATATATCGTACTAATTTGTCTTCTATTGTAGGGTGTGAAAGCAATTCATTCATCCTCCTCTAGTTTTCAACCAACTTGCTCAAATCTTGTTTAAGCATCTCCATATTCTTGTCCCACTATTTTTGAGTACTTGAAGTAACCATGATTAACTAGCCGATTCAATGTCCAATCTATCCAACAGGATGGCCAGACAAAAGCTCTGATACCACTGTAGAAACCCCTGTTTCCCCTAAATTTTGGAACTGTATATTTTTTTGGCTATTTTTGTGTATTTTGATTTTTTTGGTGTTTTTGTATGAAAATAAGTAGAATGCATTTTTGCCAGATAAATTCAAATAAATAAGTAAATAGCAGTGTATTCTTTCAAATAACTAATCTCTGATCTTAATATTCACTTCAGATGATTACAATAAAGATCTCTTACACATATACAAAATAATATAAAATATTGTTAAAAACTTGATTTTTTCCAGCAAACCCTAGATTTGGTACAGTCAGTACATCTATAATAAATGCTTCATTCTCTACACTTCTAAAGGTATAAAAATATGATAAAAGTGTAGGCACTCAAAAGGGTATTTTTAGTTTTTCCAAAAAGAAGGTGTTTTACCTTAGGAGAGAGAAAAAGCCCCTATTGGTATTGTATGGCCTGCAACAAGACTGTACGGATTTCATATAGCAGTGATGAAAATGGTACGGCCTGCTGATGTGACATCAGATTTCAAGAAAAAAACACCCTTTTTTCTACCTATATGGCCTAGTACAGATTTGTATGGATTCTATACAACAGTGAAATAAAATATAATATGGCCTGTAGGCTAGCCGCAACTCTCAATAAATATTCTGCCAATGATGGAAATCTTTATTTGGATAATTTTTGGATCAAAACCCTAATGAAATAAATCTTTGTGAAGCTCTGTGATAATCTCTGTGTGAAATTCTCTCTCTTGGTAATAGATCAGCTGATATCTCACAACCTCTGAATTGCACACACTGAAGATTGTACATTCTCCAATGCAAAAGAATATTGGAAATCCTTGGCTTAGTCTTCAAAAAAAACACTTAGCAAAATTTGTCTTCAACATGAATAATTATGAATAATATGGCACGAGGATCGCATAATAGGCTAATCCTTTGACAAATTGATGCTCATGAAAATGGGGACATTACACAAAACATTTGGTTTATATATATATATATATATATATATATATATATATATGTATATAATGAATTATGAAGTCCACATTAATCCATTTCAGCCAAAATACATGCCTTCACCCTTAAGGCATCTCACATGGGTCACACTTAAGAACAACACATTTTCAAATAGGCCTAAGTCACTTTTAGGTCCTATGGAGACCCATTCAGCTCTTTGACACTTATATGAGCACAATAAAAACACATTAATACTTAAAAATACATAGGTCCACTCCTTATGTCCCCTAGGACATCCTCAAATGATCACTGTCATCTTTTTCTCACCTTTGCATATGCTCAATCAACTCAAATAGAGACTTCATACACAATAACACTATTATCAAACATATAATCAACTTATTAAGCATTGTTCATACTCATTATAGATTGATCACATATTTAAAATACTCATAAAGCATCATCATGGAGTTTAAAACACTCCAAAATAGTAAATTCATCATGAGACATTGAAATAACACCAAAATGAGCTCAAATATCATTCTCATGTCATTTGCAGAATAAGCATAAACACATAGTCAAATTTGAACATTAATATCTTTGACTATACACAATTTAAGATATTAAAATTAGGTTAATTAGATGTGCCATGGAGTCTTATTTATTTTTTCTTTTTACAACACTAGTAAATTTGATTCCTATCAAAGGATATGGCCCAGAGACTAGAAACTAGTTTTTCCTTTAGCAAATTCAAATATTCAAATGGAAATAGTCATAGTTAAACCTCAAACACAATTTTCACATCTCATGTAATCTTATATTTGGATCAATATCACATCATTGATCTTGTCTAAACTTTAGTTCATATTTTGACAAAGCCAAACATTAAACAATAGTCACTTTGACTTTATCTCATGCAATCTTGAAATGTTAGCTCAATGCACTCTATCGATCTCTATGGATCAACTATGTCTTTAATGATCAATGTTTACTATTTAATTAATCTATATGAAAACCCACTCATCATTGGATCTTTATCCTATACCTTTACTTAGTCATTAAATGTCATGTACCTATTCTCATCTCATTGCTTCTTGACTTCCTGGAAGAATGCACACTATTGATCTGGCTCGAGCTTTAACTCTTTCAAAATTGTCCAAGTATGGGGACCCTTTCAATATGATTGAGTAGCTATTTTTGAACCTTAATAACTTCTACACTTACTTTCATGATCTAAAATTTAGACCAGATGATCTCATCACATAAGAGATTTTAACCATGTGACACACTACTCATGAAAATTTCATGCATGTGAGATATAACACCATTAAAATTCCTTCTCAAAATATTTTGTCACAAAGCCAACAATACTTAGAATTTATTTGGGAGATCAAATTTTATCCTATATAACTTTTACCACACTTTAGTGCATGATCTCAAATTTATCACAAATCATTTATCTCAAAACTAAACAAACCCATATGATCAGTTTCTCTTGACACCTTCACATGTGCAAGATATAACACCATCAAAATTCTCACTCGACTCTTCTTACCACATTGAAAAATTGGTTAAGTATGGAAAAAAATAGTCAAATTACTTGGGATCCCAACTTTACATAATCATATCTTTTGATTCTCTTTATCACATGATCTAAAAATTAGTGCAAATAAACTAGGTCTAAAATTGAACAAACCCATATGATCTGCTTCTTTTGAAACATCCACACATGTAATACATTCTATCATCAATAAATTAGGCACAAAAATGAACAAAACCATATGATCATTTTGTCCTGATACCTCCATGAATGTGAATTCTAAATTCATCAACATGCTTACTTAGCTCTTTCTATCCACATTAAAAATTTGGCTATGGAAAAATAATGAGTTCTAATTGAGAAGCCAACTTTGCACCATCATATCTTTAACCATGCTTTGATGCATGACTTGAGATCTAGTTCATAAAAACTAGGGAATAATGTGATCACAACCATATGACCAACTCCCCTTGAATCATTCCCATGTGGTAATGGTGACATCATCAAACTACCAACTTAGATTTTATACCATTGGACCAAACTACCTGGATGAAAATTATGGACAACTAGATGAATTCCACTTATTCACACAAGATCTCAAAGTATAGATAACATATTAGGGACCTCTTTCACATGCTAAAATCACCATACTCATCCTTAAATACCTTTCATTATACCAAAACTAAAGATCAACCAAGCTTGCTTTAAGCATACTAAGACAAGCACATTGCACACTTTGTCATTGTTACGTAGGCTACCAAAACACTTAATCAACTCACCAGGACACCTCCATGACATCACTAACAATACTATAATAATAATTCAAGTGTGCATTGATTTATTAAGGTTTAGGTACTTGTGTTACCTCCTTTGGATTCATTAAAACCCTTGGATACTCCAAATATAATCTTGAATCCATACGCAACACATGTCAACTGTATAAATGAAGGTAAATGCCTACTTTAGGTTGTGTGTGGCTCCTTATTACCATCCCACCTATCACTATTTGAGTGAAGGTTATGATCTAAAAATTTCCCCTCTCTTATAATATCTTTCTTGGTAGGCCATGGACTCATTTCATGAAGTTTGTTACATCTCCTGCCTACCAATGTGTCAAGTTTCCTCATAATGGTGAAATTTATAAGATTCAAGATGACATTAACACTTGTAAATTTGAACAATTCCAATACCATGGTGTATTTAAAATTACAACCCTTGAACCCTTACCAAGTGTTCCATTCTAAGAATATCAACATTTTAGTTTCCCTATCAAATCTATACAAGGTTACCATGGTCACCCCAAACTCATCAGGAATATACCACCTAACCTCTTAGATTTTGATGATGATGAGACTGATGAGATCAACCTCAAGATAAAAAATTCCAATCTCTCTCCTCATCTCAGTTCCAATATTCCACTCTCTTTTAAGCCTTGCTCCATTAACCACCTAGTAATGATATACCCATAATATTCACTAAGAATCGAAAATCTATTAATCATGCCACATCCAATAAGATGGTCATACCTACCTACATAATTGATCTTCAAACACTTGACTATGATGATGCTTATACTTTAGAAGACCAATATATAGTATATCTTGTTCAAACTTGAGATACTAAGATCCTTCATTATTATTATTATTTATTTCAGTCTTTAGATTTATCTTATCACACTATGTCTTATAGAGTTCCTAATTTTAGCCTTATTTCTCTTTTTCACAAGGTAGATATGGTATGTTTTCATAACACACCTCAAGTTTTTGAATAAACTCTTAGGAAAATGTTTATGAATTATGATATGATTGGTACGTATTGATTCACTAGATACCAATATCCATATAGCCAGCTTCCCCCTAAGATTCTTGCTACTATCCTTAAACCTTTCTTGGCATGCAAAACTCATCAACATGTTTTCTCATGGTATGACCAATATGAAAGGTTTTAGGTCAGATACTCTTGAGGGGTGTTATTAAAATTATTATAATTTAAATTCATGATAGGAATTCAAATATTGACTACCCATACTTTATGAACCAATGTTAAGAAGCTGATTATCTCTTTTTACATGCTAATCCCCACAACCTTCAAGTTTTCTTCTTGTTTGAGAAGGTATATATAAACCAATCAATGAAATTTATTATATAACACATGGAAAAATTTATCTCATGGTTTCCATATTTATTTTCATGTTTTGAGGTGAGTGGATGAGCCAAAACATCTCAAGTTGTAGGTTGAGTACACTAATGGAGTTACAGATAATTTTCATCAACTATAAAGGTTTTCCTTTCTTGTAGTGTTTTTAGATGAAGGTGAAATGTTGTATTTAATTATTACCATGTATTTTTAATTCACATATCCTTCTAATATTAGTTTTAAATGGTATTACATGAATGTTTCAGTCAAGAAAAGCTAACATAGTCAACTTTATGCATGATTGTCATACACAATCAGGTAAAGGAGAACTTTGTTTAGCCATGGAGTTCAAACATGAGGTTATAAAAACATTGAGATAAATCCTAAAGTGGAAATAATACCTTTTATATATCCAATGGTTTTTTGAGTTTGGAAAAGACACCAATTATTACATATGCATAAAGTTTTTCCTAGCCTACTTCTGTATGTACACCAATAGTTCTCCACAGAGGTTTGCAAGTTTGTAATATAAGTGTTTGAATTGGTGTAAGAGGTTCATAAATTTTATATACATGTAAGAGATTCATAAAATTAGTGTTGGGGGTCTAGTATTGGTTATGGAACTAGTATACCATGTACATAATCAAATATCATACATTCACATACAAACCTCCTACATATACACATACATGTGTTCCCAATAGGGGAGTAAGAAATTGAATATTACGAGTTTGATCTTGTTTGGACATCCACTAAGGCTTAATATAATTGAAAATACCATTATGATAGTCTTAGAATTATCATATGATAGACAAACCTAAGAATCATACCCATATGAGGAGAAAATGGCTTAAGGGATTCATTACCTTAAAATCTCCAAATAGAGACCTAGCACTTTTTTTGATCTTTTCATGATGAAACATTTTGAGATGCCAACTAGTCTATTGTTTTCGTTATAAAATACAAGTATATGGGTAGTGAATTGGCATGACATTTTTTTTTTTGGTTAAATGAATATGATGCTATAAGATTCCCATTCCATGTATTCTTGCAGTATAGAATGTAAGTATTCTTTCAATGTTTTAGGTTCAAATAGCTTCTCAATACACCAATATAAAATAAAAGCCTACCTTTTGGGAAAATTACTCATTTTGAAGGAATATGGAATTATTATTCCCAAAAGGACAATTAAGGGATTTGAGATTCATGTTTTGGACTGAAACTACAACCTACAGTGGTTTTTTTGTCCTCAAAGATAGGCATCTATAGTTGACTATAGAATGAAGAGAATTAAAAGTTGAATGTAGTAATTAGGTTGTTAGTTTAACATATAATATGCCATTAGTATGTTTTAATATGAGGGTAAACTCAAAGGCTTCAAATAAAGCCTCAAAATGGAGTGAACTGTGCATAATAACCTATACGGAGTCCCTTGGTCATCAAAATGACCACCTACAACTAAAATACATACTAACTATACTTTGAGGATGTATAACTTGAATATGGACTAGACCTAGGGGTAGAGATAAGTCTAAATAGTCAAGGATAAGACCTTGGTTACTTTTAATATGTTTTAAGTAATAATACTTGAGGTCTAACTCTAAGTGATACCCTACAGACATGCCTTTTTCTATGTGAGAAGATAGTCATACATTCTGCCAATCTAACCTAGTCAAGTAGGGAAGAGTGTGCTTTACGTTAGCAAAGAAGAATTGGTGTCACGCATGATATAAAGCATCTTTAAAATTATTATGACCAAACTCACATGGCTCTTATAACAAGGAAACAAAGAATGGAGGGTCCCAACATATAACTTGTGGTCAAATTCATCAATCATGCACACAATCAGTGTTCAAGAAGTTTGCCTTAAGTTTCATGATATTGTAGGGGTAATATAAGTGTATTAAAACCCCATAATTTTATATATAATACCCTCATGACCCAAATAAGACTCTCATATCCTTATTCTACATGAGTAGATAGAGGAGATACCCTCTATACTATCTTAAATAGAGGGTACTCCTAAGTAGTAAGGTCTATAGGAAAGTTATGAGAATGATGAAAGCAATATTATTGGAGGCCTTAAGAGTTGAAATAAAGGTGGGAATAGCTGTTAAAAACATGGAAAATCATGTAGAATCCTCACAGTCATGACCAACCACTCAAAGGTGGTGGTGAGGGGCTAAACACAGTCAAGGTCCATAAGGCTTAGGTTACTCTCAATCCCTAAAAGGCATCAAATATCACTTCTAGGGTCAGATGAACCTTGAAAATAATTGAAACACCTTCAAAAGTAGTTATAAGGTTTGTAAAATCCTTTTGTTTTTAGATAAATCCATGAATGAGTCATTTCTTATCCTACAAACATGACAACCTGCATAAAAAGTAAAAAAGAGCTCAAGAAGGCAACTTTAGAAGCTCATAATAGTATGAATGCTTAGCATGGGAATATAAGGATCTAGGATATGTTGAATAAGGTCCTAAATAATTGTTTAGTGGATTTTTTCTTGGGTTTGTATGTCACAATTTTATGAACTATCCTTAAGAGGATAAACTTCTCAAAACCCTCTAAGACCCTTGTTCATTTCCCGATTGGGAAGAAGTTGATAGAGATACATCCAAGAGGGCTAGTTTAGGTAATAAAACAATTTGAACTTGTAGAAGTATCCGAAAGTCTTTTTCCAATCAAATTGGATTGTAATTTATCTATATAGACATGGTATAAAATGGATTTTCTTGATAATTTTTGATGTTTTTTAAGGTACAAAAGGGTTTGAAAATATGAGGATCACTTTGGGAGATAGAATGGGACCTAATATAACTCTTCATATAAATTTTTTTCCTCAATAAATCACATAGGTGATTCTACAAATACCTTCACTTTAAGAAGTCTATAATGGCATAGTGAATAGAGAGCAATCACCAAGTGAGAAGGTGATAACTTTAATTGGGAGGATTTTTAAGGTCTACTTGATGGATCTAGAGACTTAATAAATATTTAAATATGTCATTCCAACCTATGTATGGATTATTTTGATAAATTTAAGACCACCTTGGTGTCAAGTGTGAAGGATGACTATGATTATAGACAATGAGAACATTTATATAGAAGAATATTGATTATTAGGGACACAATTAATGCATTTTGGATCCTATTTATAACCCACCCTTCATATTTAAATGATGTTATCTATCCCTAGTCTACTATTAAGTATTCAAGGAAGGCCAAATGATTAAGGTAGTTTTCAAACAACTATTTGAGATACTTTTATGCCAAGTTTTAAGAGTTTCATGCCTTGGAGGGACATTCATCCAAAGATACCTTTCATGGTCTATTCCATATGCCATTATACTAAAAACATAACTCTCTCTCTCTCTCTATCTCTCATCTTGACACTTGTTTTAGTGACTCTTTGACTTCATTCTCCTCTCTCTTCTCTCACATTTTATAAGTACTAGCCATTTTAGCTCTTGTTGAATAATTACACACCATGTATGGCAAAGATTTGATGGTTTGATATTGTAATTTTCCTTTAAATAATAAATGAAATTTATTTTGAGTTAATATATCATCTTGGCAAAGTGTGTGAATATATGTATAGCGAATAGCTATGTGATGTTTATCTATCTTTAATTTCTCTCAATCCTTCGATGTTTGATGCAAGTTGTTCCATTCTAACAGGTCATATAGTGTAGCTAGTGTATTTGGCTCCATTCAAGTCTGAAAGTGTAATTAAAGTATAAAATATTCCCTCTAGTCTACTTGCCTTGAGTTGTCTCATGTATATAACCTTTATATTGAAATACTAATGTTAAAACATCTTAGGACTTTGAAGCTGATTTATAGGTATTGTTTTTTAGTGAAAGAAGTATGATAACATTATGGAAATACTTATGGTGTATCACCCCATTATAATAGGTTATTTTCATTCATTCTATTTTCTCACAAAAATCCTATTATAATCACTTCAAGGTTAATTCAGGGAGCTAGCCCTTAAACCTAGAGGTCTAACTCTACTATAGACAACTCACCAGCCTAAAGGTATTACCATGTTGCCCAATTATTAAAGTAGGATTGAAACACATCCTATAGAGTGAAATATTTCGTGATAAAAATTCTAGAATACTTGATGGGACCAAGTTCCAAGAGAGTGGAAATATTGTTTGTGTGTCTTTCCTCTACTTAACTTTTGGAAGCAAGTAAGATAGCACACATGGTGACTCTAAATGAAATATTTTGGTTGTAAGTAGACTATGTATACCTTATTTAAGATTTTAATCATTTTTTGTGTCTCATTTGACCTATGATTTTGATATGAAAATTTATGATGAATATCCCTACTATGAACCTCCTTATCAACCTTGATATGAACCATGTTACATTGCTCAATAGTCCTATCAAAGTTTCTATCAATCCTATGAAAAATGTTAGCCCTATGGTCATCCATCTCCTTCTCCATATGGATATCATGTTGTTAGACAACCCTATGAGGAAGGATATCAATAAGCCTATCAATAAATTCTTTCCTATCAACCCCAATATGACCTTTACCAACCATAACATGATGCCTATCATCCTTAAGAGGATTATTAGTCTTGTCATTAAGAATAAGATGATTATATGGATTTTACATTAATATATTATAAGGAAAGATATGAATTATTACATACTCAAATCTAAAAACATAAAGCTATCTTCAATCCTCATAATTACCCTCCTCCCAATTTAACCCCATATTATATAAAATCTTTATTAGAACTCATACCAATTTTTATAAATAGAGAAGAAAAAATGATAACATGGGATGAAAAGTTTGATGTTCTCCCTAAAAATATCATGGAGTGGTTAAGAGGCTTGGTCCAGGGGTGTATGTATGTGTGGGAGATTGTTGAAGAAGAAACTTGATGGGATATAAAGGAGTAGCTGTACTTGGAAAAAAAGTGTCTCCAATGCTTAGTAGATAGACTAAAGATGTGGGAAGATAAAGAGCTTAAAAGTGAACATGTAGTTATGGAATAACCTTAAGGAGGCTATGGGAAAGGTGAAACATTTGTTGAAGTCATCGTTTTTCATTTTAACAAATCCAACTTGTCACTTCCCCATGAGCTTACTCAATAATTTATTTTTTCCAAATCCATTCACAAGCCCTTCATCACACCACACACCATATCTAACTCATGAGTTATCTATCAGCCTCCCACCTCATCCCTTCTTGAAAAAAATCCCATTTTGAGGGAAGTAAGTGAAGAGGAATAACTTCAAGCCATAGTTGATCAAGAGGATGATTCAAATGACTATGATGAAGAAATCACCATAGGGACTCCCCTTGGTGAAAGTAAGTGTAATTACATATTCTTGAGCGATGAAAAATACATTAAAGGGCCTGCTATAGTTGCACATAAGGAATTTGGTCAAAATAAGAAGGGATAGGTACTTGAGAAAGATCTCATACCTATTTTTCATGATGAAACAACCCTTGAACATGATAGTCATGAGGAGGAAGACATATTGCAAAAGTTTCATGCAATAAATCATGAGTTTGAATAGCTAAGTGAGTCAACCTTTTCTTCTAAAGAGTGCATACCTAATAATAGGTTTGTTGATGATGTTATCAAGCAAAAATAAGTTATTGTTAATAATGAATATGAACTTCAAGTCACTATTCAAGAGGCTTCAGTCATAGGAGATATTATCCTTGAAGATCACTCAACACCTCAACCTAAAGTTGGACCATTTTCAAATGTATTGAATCATAAAGAATACTAGCTTGATGACCTTATACATTAATAATATAAAGTGGAAGAGGTGGTGGTTCTTAAATAAAATGAGAATAAGGATGATTGATAGTAGCAAATGAAAAATTTTCAAGATCTTGAAGAACTTTTCCATGTTGAGGACCAAGTACATGAAAAAGTAGAGAAATTTTTTTCCACGGAAGATAATGACCAAGATTAGGTGGACTATGTAGAGCTCCTTGATGAGCTTGCATCTAAAAAGAAACTTGATCTTATTGAGAACACCATATATGTGAAGAGGGTATGCCTTGTTGAACCACTATTAGAAGTTGTAGTTGCAAAATGTTATGAGAAGGTTGAGATTTTTGAGAGGTAAGATGAGTTCACTTTCATAGGTAATCTACTTGTAGCTACTTTGATTTCATTGAACATCATGCCAATGAGGTTGGAAAACATCATGAAGGAGTTATAAATACAAGTGCCAAGGCCTAAGAGACAACATACCTCATTAAATTCTTCATTTCATGGAGAAAAAAGGTTTCAAACTTCCCCTTTTATCTAATTTAAATAATTTATTTTAGGTTAATTTGTGTTTGAGTTAGTTTGTTTGGGTTGTGTGTGTGTGTGTGTGTGTGTGTGTGTTTCATAAGTGCTCATGAAGCACAAGTGTGTGGTGTGTTGTTTTATGGATTATTATTATTGTTTATTATGTTTTGGTATATGTTAAAATGAAAATTTAGTGTCAGATCTATGCATAGGTGACTCCATATCCCAATGGATAGGAGAAGGCTACTGTTCTTGGCATAACAAGCATACCACCCCTAGGAAATTGCCAAGAATGTTGACTATTTTGACTAAAAGTAAAAATAGGTCAACCCCATATAGTATAAAAATTGTATACGAGATTATCATGGTCTTAAATGATGTGTCATAATCCTAGATAGGGGTCATTTAATATTTCTTTTATTTTATTGCATCTATTTTAACCCCTTATGTCATTTCTAGTCTTATAGGGTCATATTTGAGCCATTAATGAGGTTTGTATGGTTATAATAAGTAAAAAAGTGTTAAAAATTCTCTCTCAATGTTTTTTTATGTTATATCCTTTTTATTATTGTCAGTCACTAACTAAAGATTGTAGATACTATGTTGAAGTAAGAAGAAAACTGGCAATTTGGATAATTTTGGTAGTTGTATAACCTCTAAAGGAGTATGGCACATGTGGAAAGATTTTGGAATGAATATTCAGATTAATTAATTTCACTTACACATTTTATCTAATTTTTAAGTATAAAAACTATCCTGAAACTATTCTTTTCCTTCATTACCCTTCTTGGCATGCAAAACTAGTCAACAATTTTTCTCATGGTACGACCAGCAAGAGAGGTTTCAAGTTAGATGATATTGAGGGGTGTTATTAAAATTGGTATGATTCAAACTCATGATATGAGTTATAAATATTTAATTAAAATTATTTATGAACCAATGTTAAGAAGCTAACTATCTCTTTTTATATGATAATCCCCACACCTTGTAGGTTTTCTTCTTGTTTGAGATGGTCTATACAAACCAATGGATGAAATTAATTATATAACACATTTAAATATTTATTTAATGGTTTAAATGTATATTTTTATAATGTTTTAAGGTGATTTTATTATCCAAAACATCTCAAGTTGTAGTTTGAGTACACTAATGGAGTTACAAATAGGTTTCATCAACTACAAAGGTTTTCCTTTCCTATAGTGTTTTAAGATGAACATGACATGTTGTATTCCATGTTTCCCATGTATTTTTAATTCACCTCTCCTTATAATATCAGTTATAAATAGTCTCAAATGAATGTTACAAATAAGAAAAGATAACATTGTCAACTTTTTGCATGATTGTCATACACAGTCAAGTAAATGAGAACCTTGTTCAGCCATGGCATCCAAACATGATGTTTTCAAAATTTTAAGATAAATACGAAGGTGGAAAAAATATATTTGATCCATCAAATGGTATTTAGATTTTTTACAAGATACCAATTATTACATATGCATAAAGTTATACCTTGTCTGCTTCTATATGTACAGCTATAGTTCTCCATACATGTCTGTAAGATTAAAATATAAGTGTTTTAACTAGTCTAAGAGATTTACCAAGTTTAGAGACATGGAAGAGATTCATAAAATAAATTTTGAAGGTATAGTATTGGTTATGGAACCATTATACCATTTACACAATTAAATATCATGCATTCACATACAAACCTCTTACATATACACATATAGGTGTTCCCAATAGGGGAGTGGGAAATTGAATATTAGGAGTTTGATCTTGTTTGGACCTCCACTAAGGTCTAGGATCATTGAAACTACAATTATGATAGTCCTAGAGTTATAATATAATAGAAAAACATAAGAATCATACCCATATGAGGAGAAAATGGATTAAGGGATTCATTACCTTAAAATCTCCAAATAGAGACCTGAATCTTGTTTTGATATTTTCATGATGATACATTTTGAGATGCCAATTGGTCTAATGTTTCCATTATACAATCCAAGGGGTAATAGAAGTGAATTGGCATGATAAATGGTTATTTGGTCAAATAAATATGATGTTAGAAGACATCCATTGCATGCATTCTTACACTGTAGAATGCAAGTATTTTCTACAGTGTTTTAGGTTCAAATGGCCTCTCAATTCACCAATATACAATGGAAGCCTACCTTATGGGAAAAAAAATAATTTTAAAGGAATATGGTACTATTATTCCATAAAATACAATTAAGGGAGTTGAGATTTAGGTTATGGACTTAAAATACAACCCAAATTAGTTCTTTTGTCCTCAAATATAAGCATCTACAATTAACTTATAATGAAGAGAATTGAAATTTTAACATAGAAACTAGGGTGTTAGTTTAACTTAAAATATGTCATGAGTATTTTTTAATATGAGTGAAAACTCAAAGACTTAAAATAAATCCTCAACATGGAGTGAACTATGCATAAAAACCTATAGTGGTCCTTTGGTCATCAAAATGACTGCCTACAACTAAACTACATGTTGATCGTACATTAGGGATTCATAATGTGAAGATGGACTATACCTAGGGGAAGAGATAAGTATAAATAGTAAAGGAGAGGAAATTTATGACTTTTAATATGGATAAAACCATAATAAATGATATTTAAAAATAAGTGACACCCTATAAACATGCCTTTTTTGATAAAGAATGTAGTCATACATTCTTCTAGTCTAACCTAGTCAAGTAAAGAAGAGTGTGGTTTGAGTTAGGAGAGAATAATGTATGTCACACATGATAACAAGAATATTTAAAATTATTTTTACCAACTTCACATGGTTCCTATAATAAGGAAATAGATCATGGAGGGTTTGAACATATAACTTGCAGTCAAATTCATCAACTGTGCATATAGTTAGTGTTCAATAAATTTGCCTTATGTTTCATGATATTTTGGGGTGATATAAATGTATTAAAATTCCCAAATTTTATAATAAATACCATCTTGACCCAAATAATACCCTCATATCATTGTTATCTATGAGTAGACATGATACCCTCTATTCTATCTCAAATAGAAGGCACTCTTAGGCAATAAGGTCTATGGGAAAGGTTTGATAATGATGAAAGGAATATTTTTGGAGGCCTTGAGAGTTGAAATAAATGTGGTAATAGTTTTTAAAAACATGTAAAATACTATATAATTATCATAGTCATGACCAATCACTTATAGGTGGTGGTGAAGGGCTAAACACAGTCAAGGTGCACTAGGCTTAGGCTACGCCTAATGCCTAAAAGGGGTAAAATATCACTTCTAGGGTTAGATGAAACTTGAAAATAATTAAAAACCTTCATGGGGAGTTATAAGGTGTTTCAAATCCTTTTATTTGTAGATAAATCAATGAATGAGACATTTCCTGGCCTACAAACATGACAACCTATATAAAAAGTAAAGAAGAGCTCACGAAGGCAACTTTAGAAGCTCATAACAATACAACTGCCTAACATGGTAGTCTAAGTAGCTAGGATATGTTGAATAAGGTCCTAAATGAGGATTTAGTGGTTTTTTTTTGTTTTTTGGACATCACAATTATATGAACTATACTTAAGAGGATAAACTACTTAAAACTCTTTAAAACCCTTGTCATGACCTGATTGGGAAGAAGTTGATAGATATGCATCCAAGAAGGATAGTTTGGGTAGGAAAAAATTTTTAATTTGTATAATACTCCATAGGGATCCTTTCTATAAAATTTTATTTTACCTTATCTATATGAATAAAGTACAAAATGGATTTTATTGATAGTTTTTGATGTTTTATAGGTACAAAAGGGTTTCAAAATATGAGTGTCACTTTGGGAGATATAATTGGACTTGATATAACTCATAATATAAATTTATTTACTCAATAAATCACATAGGTGCCTCTATAATTACCTTCACTTTTAGAAATCCAAATTGGCATAGTGAATAAAGAGTAATTACCAAGTGAGAAGGTGATAACTTTGATTGGGAAGATTTTTAAGGTTTTCTTGATGGATATAGAGATTTTATGACTATTTACAGGTGTCATTACACCATTTTTATGTATTGGTTTGAGAAACTAAAGACCACCTTGGAGCCAAGTGTGAAAGATGAGTGAAAGAAGGGTGATTATGACTAAAAATAATGAGAACACTTGTATAAAAAAATATTAATTATTAGGGACACATCCAATGAATGTTGGATATTATATTTAACCCACCATTAATATTAAAATGATGTCATATGTCCATATTATACTATGAATAGTTCAACGAAGGCCAAATGATGAAGGCAGTTTTTAAATAGCTAGTTGAGAGACTTCTACACCAAATTTGAAGAGTTTCATGCCTTGGAGGGGAATTTATCTAAAGATAACTTTAATTTTATATTACATACTACATTATCATAAAAAATAACTCTCTCTCATATTTACACTTGTTGGAGTGATTCTTGGACTTCATTTTCCTCTCTCTTCTCTCACATTCTATAAGTACTAGTCATTTTAGCTCTTGTTGAATAATTCCACACCCTACATGGCAAAGCCCTACTAGTTTGATGTTGTAATTTTCCTTTTAAAAATAAATTAAATATATTTTTAGTTCATATATCACCTTTTCAAAGTGTGTGAATAGATGTATAGTGAATAGCTAAGTGATCATCTATCCTTGCTTTCTCTCAATCCTTCCATGTTTAATGTAAGTTATTCCATTATAATAGGTCATATAGAGTATATATAATTTTTTTGGACCCCTTAAAGTATGCAAGTGTACTTAGATTCTACAATATACCCTCTGGTCTATTTTCCTTGAATTTTCTCATACATATCACCTCTATATTGAAATACTACTGTTAGAACATCTTAGGACTTTGAAGCTAGTTTATAGGTCTTGTTTCTTAGTGAAAGAAGTATGATAGCATTATGGAAATACTTATGGTTTATCACCCCTTATAATAGGTTATTTTCATGTATACTTATATCTCTTTTCTCAAAAATAATCAGTTAGTTTAGGTGATAATCACTTCAAGGTTAATTCAGGGAGCTATCCTTTAAACCTAGAGGTTTACCTATACTATAGGCAACCGAAAAGCTTAGAGGCATTAAAATGTTCCCAAAATATTAAATTAGGATTAAAAAACATTGTATATTGTTTAATATTTGGTGAAAATAGTACCCATCACACCAATCATTTTTGAGTCCTCCATCAGCACCTCTAGGATCACCTTATGACCATTCTTGTGCCTACTATCCCTCCTCCCATAGGTCACCCACATAAGAAGGATCCCCATTCTTACCATATAGTTCCTCCTCATATGTCACATTATTAACTTGTGGTTCTTCCACCATTTATTCCTTAACATGTGTATCCTTGTTCACCTATGGTCCCTTCTCCATTGATGGATCCTTCATACCCCATAGTATCTATTCCTATTCCTGATCTTGAGTATCCTTTACATGATGGCCCTCATGATCATGATCCTTAATTCATGCCTATATTTTATATTGAGGAGATTTTATGAGAGGTATTTTCCCATTTTTTTTGTAAAGATTGATGAGGCCCTCTCTATAAATAGGGTCTAGCTTCACAAAGATATATCAAAAGTTATGGACAATGTTTGTGGACAAATTTAATTGTATTTATGAACACAACATGGTGTTCCTTCACTTTATTATTAATTTTGGATTGGAGATGTGCTCCATTTTTATATTTTTCTACTTTATATCATTTGACTCTGTGTCAAATTTTCATTTACTTATCTATATTATATCACTATTTATATTTCACTCTATATGTTGTGTATGGTGTCATTTTATTTCCTTATGATCTCTTATGGATTATTTTTGTGACTTCATGATTTTATATATGATTTTATTTTTCATGGATTTCTTATTCTTTGATCATGATTATTTTCTAACTTATCTTCATAACATGGATCATCTTTATTGTGGCTTGGTTATACAAACCTTACTCCCCTTAGTACTATTTATTTACCATGTGATCAGCTAACAAACAATACATCTCATTATAATATCATTTTAAAAATCCAACTTGGATCTCCCTTTATTCCAATTATTTCCTTTTTCAAACTAAGCATACACATGGTTTAAACTTAAGATAACATTCCAGTTCATAGGCAAGCCTAAGTGTTTTAGTCATTCATGTCTTTGGATACTTAGCTTCCATTAGCCAAATTCTAAATATCATTAATATGTATCACTTTGTCTCTCATGGTGGTTATTCCAAGTCTAAATGGAGGAGGAATCTTAAAATTCATCAACATTTAAGAGCCAAAGAATTTTAACAAAATCCAATGATATAAAAGGAAACATCCCCTATTACAAATGTCAATTCACACTAAAAAGTGTGATTCAAAGCACATCTCTTTTTTATAATAGAAGATTAACCTCCACATTTGGATTCATGATAGATTCAAGGTCCATTGGTGTATGTTAGGCCAATAGATTGGCAAAGGAGAATAAATAAATATTTTAGTGCTACCTACTTTATCACACAAGTACCCATTCTTGACAATATATTAATGACTATATTATAGGTCTTGATGAATAAGGAACATGTTATGGGAAGGTAGGTACATTTTAATTTTCTTTTTTATCCAACCAACATGAATTGATATTAGTATCTCACTTATTTGCAAATATAGGTTTGTGCTAATTGAGAATGGGTATCCTTTGTCTATTGATGGTCAATATTCATTTAGTTCCTTCTCTATGTCCTTAGTATGCCTCATGTTTCCTAACGTTTTGTCATAGATGCCTACATTGTGAGTTTTACATTTCCTCTTTCATTTAAAAGAATCCTAATATTTTCCCCTGAGAAATATTGTTGTGTTCATTGATCACTCCCCCCTAGGGATTCCATTTTTGAGTTGTAGTGTAAGACCTTGGATAGGATCATGCCTTCCTCACAAATTACTAAATTACCATTCCAAAAATTCCTTTCAACATTTTTTTAGTCATTTACATCACATTGGTGTTCCCTTTGTGAGTTGTAGTGTAAGACCATGGATAGGGACAAGCCTTCCTCACAAAAATTTTCAATACATAAGTCACAATGAAATTACATGTTCCAAATTTGAGATAAGTAGTGATTTATCATGAGTTACATGTCATTGATATGCTTCCAATATTTATATAGTATGGTTTATGATTACTTCATTGATCTTTTACTTTTATCTTCTTATTTTCTGATTGTATGTAAGAATATAACCATTTTTCTTAAATTTTTCATACTTCGCATCTTGAATTAGTGTGATTAATTTAAGTTCATTTTTCCAATTTTATTCCTCTTTTATACCTCCCAACGTGATTTAGTATGATTGATTAACTTAAATGTTTTTATTTTATACCATTTGGTTCTCTTATATCTTCCATTTTATTACAATATTTTCATTCTTCCCAACATGATATAGTGTTATTTTTCTTATTTTAATTTAGTACAAAACTTTTGATAGTTTAAAAACATTTTATTATTCATTTTACCATCTTTGTTTTATTATATTTAGTTGTCTTTTGTTGTTACACATTTTCCATCATGGTATAATGTGTAGTACATTTTTTTGTATTACTTATACTTTTCCAAGTCATTTTTTCTTTTTTCTTTTTAATCACGCAGGTGTATCACATAATGCTAGAAAATAAAACACTCAACATATATTTCCCATAACATATACAATAATAGATAAATATATGTGTTAGAATTAAATATATCCATGCATAAAAATCCACAACCAAATACAAATTATGAGATTAAATCCAACTATCAAAATTAATATCTATAAATATCATGTTTTTTATAAAATACAAGATACAAAATACATATCTCCAAGTCTATGGTTGGGATCTTCATGCCTAACCTGTGTCCTAGCCATGCTTCCCATAGATGCATATGACTATCCCATATGAATGATACACTATAATGAGGCTATCTAGGATCTTAAACCTACTACATATACCCGTAAGTTGGCCACCTACACCTACACCTATCCAAGATGAACCATAGTAGCCATATGCACTACTCTTTCTTGAGTCAAAGCCTAAAAAGCTTGTGCCTCTCCCTCTACCACCCTTATTAGTGGCTTCAATCCATCCTCACATGTTTGTACCTACCTCACAGCCTCCCCCACTAGTCTAAACTATCTTTCTTGGGCTAGGGTAGATGGTAATAAAAGATCATCCAACATGATAGGGTCGTATAAAGCCAACAACCTATCCAAAATGTCATGGTGCACAACCATAACTAGGGATCCCCATCTAAAATCCTTTATCATAGGATATGAAAAACCAAAACTATATATATATTAAATCATATAGATATCTCAAAATCTATCTATCTAAAAATAAATACATATAACTAATATTCTATATAAAAATTTAAATCAAAATCACAACATCTTTGAATAGTCCCTCTCTCACCAACCACCATCTCCCTATTTTCTCACATTTCAAGCGTCATCTCTCCATATACTTGTCTCTTGAGTGCCTCCTCCATATATCACCTCCATACTAGGGAAAATTTAAGAGTCACCACTCATGCATGTCATGACCCTCTCTTGAGAGGTATCTTTATATAATAGATATATCTTTGAATGGTTATTGGGCCATCTTATGATGCTACTCTATTTTGTGCCCACTCTCATCGGTGGTGCCTCCATCCATAGTGTGGCTAAGTTGGTCATTATTTCTATTGTGGTAGTACTTACTACAGTTCCTATTGTGTTTCTTATTGTGTCCCTACATCTATTAATAAGGATTCCATATAAGGGAGGTTAGTATAGTGTTAATCAAGAAAATAAACTCCAAATAAACACACTAAATACTAACACCTCTAACCTAGACACTAGGGAGAGTATAGGTAACAAGAATATAATTAAAACACAACTAGAAAATAAAAATAAAAAAAAATTTACCTTACTTGTAGCTCAAAAATGTCTTTTTGAAGTGGCTTTCTAGGATATATGCATTAATAAATCTTTGTTAATGAAGCTTCATTAGCTCCACCTTTCCTTGGTACCTTGGTTTGGCTAGTTAGATTATGAATTTGACATGGTAACACTTATTTAAAGAGCTTCTTAGAGGCATCTGATCATAATAATAGTACACTAATAAAGATTAGATATCAATAGGCAAGGCCTTGTATTTATAGCCTCCAAAGTTAACCCTTACCCAAGTTGAGTTAGGTTAGGGTTTAAATATGGAATGAGTTAAAACTAACCCAACGTGAGTTAAAGTTAACTATAGTTGAGTAAAGGAGATTAAATTTTATTATGATTTTCAATTAATATTCATGGCTCTCAAATTAGATATTTTTAGATATTTGTGAGAGCTTGACAACTCATAAAGGTGGCGATGAAGAAGCTTGATATTTTGAATTTTTTAATTTCCATTTTTAGATACTCATTAATTATAAATGGATAATTTAGCTAAGAATTTAATCTATTTTAATTAGATGATTAATTTTTATTAACATTTTAGTTATTTTAGGAATTTTTCAAGTTCCCTACTTAATGGATTTATATGCCAAATTGCTAGTTGTTATGTTGCAAGGTGACTGGAAATGAATCTATGAGAGGCTATTATTGCATATGGTATAACAACATAAATAGGGATACTTTAAAATGATTATGATCATTAATGAATATCATGAAGATGAAATTTATATATTTAGTAATTCATAGACTTAATTTTTAATGTTTAGTAGAAATTAGTCTGAAGTCTAGTCAGAAGCTAGTTGTAGCTAGAATGGGGTGTCTATAGTTTTCCACTATTTGGGAAGGAATTATAAGCTATAGGCACAATAATTTCTTCTCAAATAATGAAAATGTATTTAATTCCTAATTCCCCAATAGGTGATGGATAATCCCTAGATTCCCCTTTGAGGGAGCACATGGAAAATAAGGTTGGTGATTGGTGCCTCAAAAAAGAAGGAAATGATGGGACTAAAAGGTAAAGGGGCTGGAAAATATTGATTTGCCTAAAGGTAGTTATAATTAGTGGCATAGTGAGATGTATAAGTTGTTAAGTTAAAAAGGATGATTATCCTAAAGGTAGTTATAATCATTAACATAGTGAGGTAAAAATATAATGATTTACCTAAAGGTGGTTATAATAATTAGAAGAATGGAAACATGCCCCAATTGGGTGGATATAGATAATGATTTTCTCAAAGGCAATTATAATCATTAGCAAAATGAAAACATGCCCTAGTTGGGTGGATAAATACAAAAATTTGCCCAAATGTGGTTATAATGAATAGCACAATGAAAACATTCTCTTGTAGGGAAAGAGAATGATAATGATTTGCCCAAAGGTAGTTATAATCATTAACACAAAAATTGGGCACCATATGAAAAATTTGAAAAATGGGGATTACATATTGAATCCATACTCACAAAGTGAGAGTAATTTTATATAGATGATAGGCATAAATTTTGTCAACTTGATAATATGGAGATGTACATCCTAACTAACAAGGATTAACATTCATCCATTATTTAATTACTTTGTATTTGGGAAATGATTAAGGTAGATTAGGATTTATCTAATGGCTAAGGAGAAGTATTGTGATATCATTGCTTGTAAAATTTATTGACCCAATTTTTGCTATAGCACATGATGGTATGCACCATGATATAGAATACTATGATAACTTAGCCTAAATATGCATAAAGACTGATACATGATCCCATAAATAATAATAAATAATGCACTAATGATAAAAACCTTGATGACAATGTTGATGTATGAATATGGATGGAATTAAATATAATGCACAAATAATCACCTAATGAACACATATATACTAATTCAAGGCACAATAATGAAATAAAATAAACAAGAAACAAGAAACAAAAACCAATAATAAAAAAAACACAACAAAACACCAAGAAACGAAAAGTTAACAAAAGTGAAAGAAAAACAAATAATAGTGAATCAAAATGCTAACACAAATACAAGATAAATTATTCATGCAAATGTAATAGAGGTGTTACTCTTGGCAATAGGGTGACCCCTAATCTAGGTAGCAACAACATAGGTATCATAATAGAAGAACAAATTGCACAAGGTTGCCCCTAGGTTATAGGGAAGCAATGACACAAACAAGATGACAATCATTGCCATTAGGAAATAAGAGATAATGTAACAAATAGACAAAATAGGGGAATAGAAGAAAAGGAAGGGGTAGCCGAGCTAACTCTAGATACACTAGGTAAGTAGATGCTAAATACATAGTTCCATGGACACAAGATGTAACATGGACTTCAGACCAATGTAGTTCTCGTAGGATATGGGATAGAAGAAAAATTATGATAAGAAAAACATGATTGTGTTATAGAGGAATAAAGGGTGGTCTCATAAAATGATGAGTGTGTGAGAAATGGTTTATCAAAAAATGGTGAGAGCATAAAATGAATCAAAGTGGTCATTGTTGTATCAAAGGTGAATACATAATGCTCATAATATAAACTCATAAAATGGTAGGAGTATAAAGCATAAGGCCAACAAGGATGGGAAAACTAAATGACACGTGGTTACTCATGAAATAACTAAGAGTCTCAAAATCCTTAAGGAAAAGAAGTGGTCAAAAATAAAGGAAGTTGCCTCAAAGCTAACCTAAGACACCCCATGCTATGTGAACCTCTATCCAATGTATTTCTCCAGAAATGGGAGAAAAAAGACCAAGGTGGTCTAGAAATAAATTGAACAAATAATATGGTCCATCTTGAAAATTTTGATGGATTTTTATATTGCATGGAAATTCTAAGCCAATTTTCATGATTTTGTGATTTTTAATATTTTTAAAGTATTTTACAAATGTTTTTCAAATTGTCTAAGCATCTCAACTTAATTGAGAATTATGAGATACTAAATGGTCTAAATCACAAAATGATGAGAGCATTCAAACTTTAAATTAATCACAAAATGTTGAGAGCATGAAAAAGGTGACTAAAATAACCTCAACATGAGTCTATTAATACCTACATAGTCCTATTAGGACCTGAAGTCATTGTAGTTCTACATAATTTGCAATGATGACATATGGGCCTACACAATGGAGGAATCTAACTAGGTAGTAGCAAGTTCTCAAATCTAGGCAAATGGCATAGTATAACATAAGAATGGCAAGGTGCTACTATAATGTATGGTAAATGTATTATTCCTAATTTTACCATAGGTAGTTATAATGAGGTAATAGTATCATGGGTCAATGATACTAATTTGACACAAGTTGGTTATAATTAGTAGCATGGAGTGGGACACTAATTTTCCCAAAGACAATTATAATCAAGAACATGTGTGATGGAAGGAAATAACAAATGAAGGATGTAACTCCCAAGCCACTATCATAATAGGCCAAGATACTACCTCTATCTATAATATTGAATCACCTATTGAAACATGATCTGAATCATCTCATTGAAGGTTCCCAAAGAACCAATGAAATAGAACCAAGGTCAAAGGGTTAGGGAGGGATGGTAAAAACAACTTTGGTGAATAAGGAAGGTATGGTAGAATGGTATACAATATGATACAAAGAAGGTGATGATATGGTACAATGCAAATGAGCCTCATAGACCACATTTTAAGTCCCTCAAGTAATGTAATACTTGAGGTATATGATGTTCATTGGCTCATCAAGCTCATCTCTATTTGGTGTGGCAAGGCTATATGCTCTAGAGCCATAATTTGCAATGATGACATATGGGCCTATCCAAATGGGTTTGAACTTGAATGTATTATTATTTTTAGAGGTGGTGTTATTTTGGTTTTCTTCTAGCACATAATCACCAAGATCACACTCTTTGTGTTTGACCCATTGGTTATATTTTCCAAGGAGTCTATTTTGGTAGGCTTGAAGGTTATTGATAATAGTGAAGCATTTTTCAACAAGTAACTCTAGCTCTTATAGGTGAGATACTACGTAATATTCATCATCTACGATGTGTTTCTATGAGATACATAGATAAGGTAACTCAAAATCTATGGGAAGAATGGCCTCAGTGCCATATACTAGGGAATATAGAGTGGATCTTATTGGAGTATAGGAATTAATGAAGTATGCCAAGATGACACAAAATATTTGGAGGTGATTATTACATCCAACATCAGTGATAATATTTTTAAGGATGTTGACAATGGTTTTATTGGATGGTTCTACTTGGTCATTATTTTATGGGTAATATATGGTAGAAAATTATTGGGTGATATTATACTCAACATAAAGAATTTTGGCATCCTTATTTTTAAATGATCCACCATTATTAGATATAATGTTAGATGGGATACCATAGCAACAGATGAGGTGATTGAAGATGAATTTGGAAATATATTTTCCATTCATGTGAGGGGTATAGCTTCAACCCACTTAGTGAAATATTTGATATTGGTAAGGATGTTTTTATGGCCATCAAATGAGGTAGGGTTAATCTTCCCAATGAGATCGAGTCCCAATGTTGTAAATGGCCATACATAATCATCAATTTTAGTGTTTTGGCTAGGTCATGAATCAAATTATCATTCCTTTGACATTTGTCTCACATTTTAACATAAATAGTTACATCTGCATCCATAGTTGACCAATAGTAATCGATATGTAGGATCTTTTTGGCTAGGATGGATCCACTAGTGTGAGCTCCACATACTCATTCATGAAATTCATATAATCCTAATGTTGCTTCTATAAAATTTAAATAATGAAGAAGAGTTCCATCAAAGCTACAGTGGTAAAGGATTGGTCTAAGTAAGGTAAAAAAATGAGACTTAGTGGGTAAAGTCCTTTTGTTATTTATGTGATAGGTCTGCTAGCATGATATGGTCATTAAGTTATTTAAAGAGGTCTAAATACCTTATACATATGGGAATGGTATCATAAATCATTACAATAATTAAATTTTCATGAGTAGGCACTAAAATATTTTTCATGAGGAATTGATATTATTTTACCTTGTATGTGTGGTGGATCAAAGAACCAATGGTGGCCATGACATCCATTGTCCTATTATTAGCCCTAGGTATGTGTTCACACTATGTGTTGGTGATCTACTATTTGAGAATGTCGATCATGGCCTTGTATGTCATCAAATTATCTTCTTTGGTTTGAAAGTAGTCTATAACCTAATTGATGATTAAATGAGAATCAACATAAAATGTGATATGATAAATATTCCATTATATAGCTTGATGAAGCACCAAAATAAATGATTCATATTATGCCACGTTATTAGTACAAGGAAAGATGATATGGAATCATTTAGGGATAACATCCCCCTATGGTTTATTAAATAATAAGCCTACTCATAATCAATGTGATGTGAATGATCCATCAAAATATAGCTTCTAGTACTACTCCTCAGGAGGTGTTCCTATGATTGTCATGATAGACTCATTTGGGATTTCAAAATTGAGGGTTTTAGTATCTACAAGAGGAGATTAGGAAAGTTAATATTCAAGTATTTTACCCTTTATGGCCTTTTAATTAACATACTCAATCTTGAACTCACTCAAGAGCATGATCCATTTAACCATGTGGATTTGTAAAGTTATCTTGGATAGTAGATAGTTGAACAAATATAATTTCAAAATAAATATGGTCTTGTTGTTAAACATGTAGTTCCACAACTTCTAGGCTACAAAGACCATATTTAAACAATATTTTTCTACTGGCGTATAGTTATGTTCATACAAGACCAGTGCATGGATTAAATAGTAAACAATTTGTTATTTCCCATTATCATCATGCTGAGGGAAAAAGTGCCCTTAGGGCTTTGTTTATGGAAGATATGTATAGTAAAAATTTATTTCCTAGAATTAGTGGCAATAAAATAGGTGGATCATCAAGATATTCATTTATGCATTGAAAGACTTTCTGGAATACTTCATCACAATGAAATGTGACACCCTTATTTAGTAAGTGTGTGAAAGGATGGTATTTTTTAGCTAACTATGATATGAAGTTTTGATAGACTAGACTTTTCCCTATGAACTACGTAGCTACTTCAAATTATAAGGTGGCAATATCTCAGTAATGGCTTGTACTTTGGTAGGATCAAATTTAACTCATCAAGGAGAGATGATGAATTCTAATAATTTTCTTGAAGTTACACCAAAGATGCACTTTTTAGGATTAATTTTGACTTTGTACTCATGAAGCCTCTCAAATATCCTTCATAGTGTATTTGGATGATTAGTATGAGTCTTTGATTTACCCAATATGTAGTTGACATAGTCTTCAATAATGTCATACATCATATCATAAAATATGATGGCCATGGATCTTTGGTATGTGGCCCCAAAATTCTTGAGGCCAAATGGCTTAACCTAATAACAAAACATTCCCCATGGAGTGGTGAACATGATTTTGTGTTGGTCTTTTAGCATGCCCCTAATATGATTATACCCTAAAAAATCCATCCATAAGTGAAAGCATTTCATACTGCACTATGGAGTCAACTATCATGTCAATATTTGAGAAAGGAAATTTGTCCTTAGGGTAGGCCATGTTGATATATCTAAAATTAGTGTATATTTTAATTCCTTCAAGATTCTTACTAATATGCAAAACATTTGAGATCCACTCTAAATAGTCGATCGATCGAATGCATATCACTTCTAAAAGTTTTTTAATTTCTTTCATTACTATTACAATAATATGAGGATGCATATTATGTAATTTATACTTCACATGTTTGGAATTAAGATGTACAATAAGGTGGTGTACAATTGAGTTAGGGTCCAAACCTAGCATTTTTGAATAGGCCCAAAAAAAGATGTTAATAAATTCCCTCAAAAGGTATGTAAACACTTTAAATTCCTACTTAGTGAGGGAAGTTCCTTATTTGATCCACTTTGGATCATATGGAGTCCTGATGTTGACTTTTAAAATATTTTATACTAGGAAAATTGAGCCATCTTACAAGATGGTTGGCAATGATGTGAACTGGCCTAAAAATATAAAGTCCTCTGGTTAGATTGGTTCTTCAAGATTTCCTAAATAAGATGAGTTTGAAACACCCAATGGTAATGATGGCCATGTTACAAATACTATTAAAAATTCTTGGGTAATTCGATTAGAGGCATGTTATTATATTGAACTAAACTTGGACTCGAAAGTAAGTTCATCATTGGTGGTCTCTTAAGCTTCATTGAAAAAAAGGTGAACACCCCATCTAATGGATCCCAAGATAGATTTTCACCAAAAGACTAGCCTTTCTCTTTACTTTTACCCTAGTCTAAAAATGCCTCCAAGAGGTTTTCACTTTGGGACCTTAATAAGGGTGTTCAAAATTTTTCCAAAATAGGTTGCAGGATCTAATTTGATAGAGAACCCTTGTATGTAGTCTCTCAATGGAACATTGTCTCTTAGGACTAGAAAATCACAAAAGGATTCATCATTCTCAAGATAATCTACAACCACTATTGATTATTATTTGTCTTAGGCTATATATTGATAGTAATAAAAAGGAATTTGGTTATGTGAGATTATTGGGTTAATAGAACAAATGGTATGTGGGTCAAACAAGTTGGTATTGATAAGGTCTTCATAAATGTTATGATCATAATTTTATTTACTATCAACATCATCATATTTAGATGTTGGTGTTAGAACATGAATAAGATATATGGGGTCACCCCTATGCAATTTAAATTTGAGACCAATATTTCCTTTATACCAAGTCATAGAAATTGATTCCATAGTTCCCTATTGATTTATCCCGAGGCCTCCTCCTTCATAGGCTTGGTTCTCTATGAACCTATTAGGGATGGGATAATTGGATTTTTTTTAGAAATCAACCAACTTGTCATTTTACAACCAAGATTCATCATTAGTAAGTGGGTCCTCATCTTGGAAAATGGCCTATGTGAAAATAATTGGAGCTAGATTATGAAGCTTTCCTTTTTATGTTTATTGCCATTCCATATAAGGTGGTTTAGCTGTAGGTATTCTATAGGACTTGGGGTTTTGTGGAATCTTGGAAATATGAAATATTTCATGTGTCAAATACACTCTTAGGCCATTGGACAAGATGCTAAAATGATTAGACATTTTAAGAAGAAGCATATGTGAAGATGTGTTAAGACTATCTAGGTCTATACAATTGGCCTCTAGTAGTTTAACCAGTATTTATTTGTCTTTGTCATTTGTGGGAACTATCTAGGACAAAATAGTATTTGAAACTTTCATACTCAGCCTCAAAATGTTTAAAATGTGCATAGGGCTACAAATTTCCATTCATATTGACTTCCATGCCTGAGTATGAGTACTTGAGACACTAGTGTAATCTCAAAGGGATTGCACAAATTTCATGTATCCAAGGTCTACCCAAGAGAAAATTGTATGATAAATCTAAGTATAACACATGATAGAGTATATTGTGGGTTAATGGCCCAATTATAACTAGCATATTTATGGTGCCTTACGATTTTCATTCTTCTTGGAAATATGATTGTCATTGATGTCAAAAGGGACATTATGAGCATGCCATTGATGTTAAGGACTAAATATGGTGATTAGAGGATATAAAAAGGATACTATCATAGGTTAAGGATGATTGGAGTACTTGTGTGAATGAGTGAAATTCATTCAATTCTTCATATTGATCATCTAGACATTTTGGGTCTATGATATAAAAGATGATAAGGCATTTTTTTGACATCACCATTACCATGTATGAATATGGTAGAGATTATCATATGGTTTGATCAAATTAGTCCCTATTTTTTATGTTACAAGTTTGAAGTCATGTGATGAAGCACAGTTGAAGATATGGGTATGTAAAATTGGCTACTCAGATAAAAATCACTAACTTTCTATACTTAGCCAAATTTTCAAAAGGGTTAAGCAAGCCAAGTAAGCATATTGATGAGGTCAAAGTTCACACATATGAAGGTGTGAGGATAAAATGATCACATGGGTTTGTTCACTTTATGCCTAGTTTATATGCACTAAATATTAGGTCACACAATGTAGTGTGACAAAAGATGTGCTTGAGCAAAGTTGGGCTCCTAGGCATTTTGATAGTGTTTTCTAACATAGTCAAATTTGTAGGTTACAAGATAAAACTAAGTAGACACTTTGATGATGTCATATCTTTGTAAATATGAAGGATTCAAGAGAAGATGAATATATGGATGGAATCCCTTATGAAAGAGGA
Source organism: Torreya grandis (assembly GCA_037957365.1). NCBI lineage: Eukaryota > Viridiplantae > Streptophyta > Pinopsida > Cupressales > Taxaceae > Torreya > Torreya grandis. The sequence goes on from JARHVA010002196.1 coordinate 2,397,471, forward strand.
TCTTATGCATTAAATTGTTAGTAATGTGATTATGCTTAACAAGAGTTATGCAGGTGTAAAGTTAGCCTTCCAGGCATAGTGAAATGGTCTCCATAGTCAAAATTTGCATAAAGGTTATGCAAAGCTATCATGATTTTACAAAGATAATGTATGTAAATTTACAAAGGAACCATATATAATATCTGTTATGGGTTTTTCATGAGCATTCTAGGCATATGGTCTGCAGGTTCAAATGAGAGAATGAGCTCATGCTCATAATTGAATTATATTTTCTCTTAGACAAAATAGGGTTTCTTAGATAAATCCTAAGGGTTTAAGTCATGGCATCAAGAATATTTTTTATTTTGATGTTGACTAGATATAGCTAGGACCTAGTAGATTAAGTTATATATTAATTCCTTATCATCATTGTAAAATTGGCCCCTTTGACCTAGCAATTACCAGTTTAAAGGACTTAATATTTCCTAAGTCTTAGAATTTATATTATCTCCCATATTGATCAATGACTAGTACTTAATCATACACTAAATATCCAATGAAGTGAATTAAAGTAAAATTGTTCAAGGGACCTCTAAGTAAATGCACTAGTGATAAGTGTCACATTCATAGAGCTTTTCAAACAAAGACCCAATGAGTGTAAACTTGTTAGAGTTAATTATTGAGCTTGTCAGCAGATCTGATGGTGAGTAGGTGTTCATGTAAAGGAGATATAATGGAGTGAGTGGAAATAAATACAATAGAGTGCTCAAGGTTTATCAACATAGTGGTGAGTTAAATACCAATCAAGTCTAAAAAGACTGATGAAGTGAAAGTAATCCAAAAATGTACGAAGAAACAAGATGGGATAAAGAGCTCAATTTTTGACATATAGATAAAGCTAAAGTTTGGAAGCGTATAAAGATAGAATGGATAGCATGAGCCTATCATAGATCAACCAAATGAACATGTTTTAAAGTTTAACCATTTGAATATAGACCATCAGATCGTGGTGCCAAATTCAAGATTAATAATCAGTATTTAAAGATAATTCCATACTAAAAGTCAGACATAGGAATATGTAGGAACATGTGAGTAAGAAATGAATCAAGACATAGACAATGAGATTGATTAATGTAACCAATAAAATATATGTAAATGTGCATGTGCATCTAAACTAGAGTCCAATAAATGATATAAATAGTAAAAAGACCAAGAATCATAGTAGTTTAGCTGAGTTCAAGATGCAAGAAACTTGTAGTTTAAGTAATAATGAAATGAGTCTAGAATATAGTGTGATGTGTTTGTAAACAAGTATGAACATAATGAAAAAATAGAACCCTATATCAATTGTTTATATATATGACATCTAGGTTATAGGAAAGAGTAGATGAATCTATTTAATTATGTCAAAAAAGATATATATATATATATATATATATAGAGAGAGAGAGAGAGAGATGAAGTGATGAAGTTTTTAATAGAGATAAATCTAGAGATAGAGATAGATGGGTAGAGAGAAGAGAGGCACAAAGAAATTATGTATAGAACATGAATAATTATAGATCAAACATATAATAGAGAATAAAAGGATTGGATTCATTTATGAATCTATGCTATAATATGGAGTTTTACCTCCATTTTTGATCTAATTGGTTGGTGTCATTAGATAGACTGAGTTGGTGCTTATATTAGGGAGTGGGTGTTTCCCTAGAGTTAAAGCTCTTAAACTAGGAGATTGGTGTCTCCTTAGGGTTTGTTCCCTTAAAAATTGTAACAAAAGAGGTTACTTATTATGAGGCTATATTATAATGGTATTTTATAACATCTATTCTCATGGTGGTTTTTCCCATATTAGGTTTTTCATGGTATACCATGTGTTATGTGTTTTTGTGTGTGTATGATCTCTGCATATAGTTTTAATCTGCTTTAAAAGGTTTTGAAAAGGACTAAGTTAATTAATATAATAATTCAACCCCTCTTAGTATCTATTTGTGTTCCAAAAATTGGTATCAGATCTAATTTCCTTTAAATAAGCTTAATTAGTTTAGGTAGATCTTGGAACAATGAACAAAAATGGATAGTCAAGAAAGATCTTCATCAAATAAAGCACCTCTCTTTGATGTATCAAACTGTGCATTATGTAGCATAAGAATGGAAGTATATCTATCTTCATTAGGGTTTAATGTATGGATTTATATGCTAAATGGATATGCATCCCCTACTATAACTCTTACTGATCAGGCTGCCAAGAAGGCATGTTAGAGTAATGCCAAGGCAAAGAATGTTATTCTTTATGGATTTTCAAACTCAAATTTTGTCAAAGTGATGCATTTTCAGGATGCACAAGATATATGGATCAAAATAAAGAGTATTTATTAAGGAGATGACAAGGTAAAGTAGGCCAAGCTATAAACTTAAAAAGGAAATTTTGAAAGCCTTAAAATGAATGAGGAAGATAAGATTGTAGACTACCTCCTCAGGGTAGATGAAATAGTCAATACAATCAGAGGATTTGGGGAAGAAATGAAATAATCAATCATTGTCAAAAAGGTATTAAGATATTTGACATCAAGATATGATTCTAAAATATCTATATTATAAGAAGCAAGAAATCTGGATAAACTCACTATTGATGAGTTGCATGGAGCTTCCACTGTCTATGAAATGAGAATGTGAGATATAGATAATTTCAAAAGAGAAGTTGCATTCAAAGTAGCCAATCAAGTAAATTAAGAAGCACCTACACCTGGATATGAGGAGACTATTAAAGAAGAAGCCAACTTTGTCATAATATTAAAGAGAGGATTTGGAAAGTATAGAGGTAAGCTACCCTTTAAATGCTTTAACTATGGTAAAGTAGGACATTTTATTGCTAAATGCCCTCATAATAAAAAGGTGAAACCCTACTATCCCAAGAAGAACTTCTTTAAAATAAAAAAGGGTCTATATACAAAAAAAGATGGTGATTCAATGGATGATAGTGATAATTATAGTTATGATCATGATTGTGCTTTTATGGTCAAGGAAAAAGAAGTCCTATTCATGATAATAGAATCAACTTCTATGGATCAAGAATAAGTTAAAGAATTAGATTAATAAGAAGAAGGTGAATTGGATCTAGAGTGTGAGCTCATCTGTGCTTTAGAGGAAATTTACAAGCTAAGAAAAGAGATATCAAAATAGAATAAGCTTGGATAAAATAAAATTGAGAAAATGTCCAAAAGTCTTGAAAAATATAATCAAATTATAGTGAGCCTAAAGACTCAAGTTAAAGAGGTTAAAATAATAGATGTAGTCAAACTTGAACTAGAATCTAAATATCATGAGTGCATGAAGTTAAAAGTAGAGATAGTGGCTTTGAAAAAAGAGATTGAAAAGGCCAAAGGTTAACTAGACAAAAGTATGAAGTTGATAGGAGGATTTGACATTATTGATGAATTGATCAACTCTCAAAATCCCTTAAAAGAGAGATCAGGGCTTGGTTATGAAAAGGGAAAGAGTTTCAATACTAGTAAATATTCTAACCTATTTGAAAACTTCAAAGCAATAGGTGAATCAGGATCACATAAAGAGAAAGCTTGTAAGGACATAAAGAAAGACTCGAACATAGCTAATGTGAAGAAATCTAATCTAGAAAAGAATCTTGAAGAGAATAATAAGAAGACAAAGGTAACTAATTTAGATGGATACACCAGAGTGAGAGACTTAAAGAATCTAGAGTTTAGAAGAGTTCCTCATACTATACCAGGAAATTCTATGACTAGGTATTCCTCATATTTCTATGGTTATTGTTATATTTATAATAATTTTGGTCATAAGTTTAGTTATTATAGAGTTTTACATATAAGGAGAACTAATTTTGTAAGTAAAAATTCATTTTCACCCTTATTAGATATAAATGTAATGTGCTATAATTTTAATAATTTTGGTCACATAACTAAAAATTATATAAAAATATTTTTAAGATAAAAATTACACAATGTAAAGAAAGGCATGACTCATAGTACGAAAAAAGGTTCACAGGTCTTTGATAAGGAGAAAAATAGGACATATAAGAAACCCAAGGATGTGTGGAGAGTGAAAAATCAATCCATGATTGCTCAATCTGCACTCCATGCCAAGGAGTAGAATTTGTGGGTCATAGATAATGGTTTCTCTAAGCATACAACTGGTGACAAGAGAAATTTCACCAAATTGAGTAAATGTAAGGAATGATATGTCATCTTGGGAGATAACATAATAATAAAGATCAAAGGTAAAATAACTTTGAACATAGAAAGAAAATTGCCTACACATAATGTCCTTTATGTTGAAATATTGAAGCATAATCTACTAAGTGTTAGTCAGATGTGTGACAATGGATATAAGGTCACATTTAATGTATATGGATGTAGGCTAAATATATTTGGAAGACTAGTTGTAGAAGTGAAAAGGATTGAAAGCAACATCTATAATATTGTTGAAGTGAATGCAAATAGCTACATGATAGGAAAGACTAAATAGAGTTGCTTATGACATATAATAACGGGCCATGTTAAATTGATAACCTAGTCAAATTAAGCTAAAATAAGTGTGCAAGATACTTTCCCAATATAACTAAACCTAAAAACACTACTTGCAAAGAATGTCAATTGGGCAAGTAGGCAAGGGTCAAATTTCAAACAACAGAGTATGCAACTACAAAGCCTTTATAATTAGTTCATACTGATCTTTGTGGTCCTACTAAGACAAGATGATATAAAAGAGAAAAATAATTCATGTTATTTTTATATGATTGCTCAAGAATGACATAGGTAACCTTTTTGAAGGATAAGTCTCAGGCATTTGAAATATTCAAGATATTTAGATCCATGGTAGAGAATGATATTGGATGAAAGATCATATGCTTAAGATCTGATAAAGGTGAATAATTCACCTCAAATGAGTTCATAGATTATTATGAGAAGAATGAGATAAAAAGGCACTACTCTATAACAAGAACTCCACAACAAAATGGAGTTGTTGAGAGAAAGAATATGATAGTCAAGGAAATGGTTATAATAATGCTAAAAGAGGCCAAATTACCTGATGAATACTAGAGAGAAATAGTCTAAACAAAAATATACATCTGGGATAGAGTTTAGTTGAGGGTGAATAGTGATAAAACTCCCTATGAGATATGGTATGGAAAGCCTACCTATGTTAAGAATTTCATAGTGTTTGGAATCAAATGCTACATCAGGATGAAAGAGGACAAATTGGGAAGCTTTGAATTAATATGTGATGAAGGAATATTTCTTGGTTATTCCACTCAAATCAAATCTTATGTATGTTATAATAAAAGGCTACACAAGATTAGAGGGACATCAACTTCAAGGTTGAAGAAGGATTAGAACATGTTGAACTTAACAAGGAAATCAGTATTGAGGAATCAAATTCTGAAGAAGCAAATAATGAAGAGGCTAAGGAATTAAATGAAAAGGCACCTCCAAGATTTGTTCAAAAGGATCATCCTAAAGAGTAGATAATTAGCAATTAAAATGAAGGAGCTCAAAAAAGGAGAAAAGCTACAATGAACAAGGAGCAAGTAAGTTTTGATCTAATGTCTAAAATTGATCCTACGAGCTATGTTGAATCCAAAAAGGATGATAATTGGATAAAATCCATGGAAGAAGAACTGAGCCAAATTAAAAAGAATAAAACTTGGTAATTAATCCTAAGACCTTTAAACAAGAATGTGATAGGTATAAAAGGGGTCTATAGAAACAATCTCAATGAGGATGGAGCTATTGTAAGGAATAAATCAATATTTGTGTGCAAAGGATATACACAAGTTGAGGGGATAGATTTTGAGGAAACATTTGATCTAGTTGCTAGATTGGAATCTATAATAATGTTTCTAGCATTCTATATTTAAAATAAGTTTGAAGTCTATTAAATGGATGTTAAGTCTAATTTATTAAATGGGAACCTAGAAGAGGAAATCTACATATAACAACCTCAATGCTTTTAGCTATCAGAAAAAGAAGATTATGTGTGCAGACTAAAGAAAGCTCTGTATGGTCTGAAATAAGAACCTAGAGTAAGGTATTCAAGATTAGATAAGTACCTACAATAAAAAGGTTTCAACAAATGATTTACATACAATAATCTGTACTTCAAATTAGAAGGTAAAAATATGTTGATTGTTCTTGTATATGTAGATGAAATCATCTTTTGTGGTAGCAATAATAAAATGTGAAAAGAATTTACTACACAAATGCAAAGTGCTTTTGAGATGTCTTTGCTAGGATAATTTCTTTCTTTCTTGGTCTACAAATAACACAATTTGATGAAGGGATATTTATATCCCAAAACATGTATGTAAAGTAAATACTCAATAAATATGAAATGGAAGATAGAAAACTAGTTAGTACTCCCGTGATAACTGGATGCAAGTTGAGAAAAAAGGATGTTTCCCTTGATGTAAATTAGACTATGTCCAAATCAATGATAAGTATCTTGTTATACCTAATTACATCAAGACTAAATATAATGTAAATAGTGTGCATGGTTTCAAGATTTAAATTTTCTCCTAAAGAGTCACATGTCAATATAATAAAAAGGATATTTAGATACATCAATAACACAATTGACTATAGTCTATGGTACCCTATAAGTGAATATTTCCCTTTGACAACATATATAGATGCTGATTGGGTATGAAGTGTGGATGATAGAAGAAGAACTAGCTATGGTGCATTTTTCCTTGGAAATAGACATGTTTCATGGTTGAGCAAAAAGCAAGAGTTAGTTACTATTTCTACAGTAGAAGCAGAGTATGTGGTAGCAATGGCATGTTGCACTCAAGTCTTATGGATGAAATAAACACTCAAAGACATAATGTAGAGTACAAGACACCTATCTTTATTATTTTTAATAATTCAAGTGCCATTAATATATCAAAGAATCTTGTGATGCATTATAGAACTAAGCATAGATCAGTCATCACTTCTTAAGAGAGATGGTTGCAAATCAAGAGGTCACAATGGAATATGTGCCAATTAAGACCAAATTATAGACATATTCACCAAAACTCTTCCAAAGGAATAATATGAATATCAGAGATAGAATTTGGGAGTGGTGGCTCCTACACCACATAAGTAGATCTTAGTGGTAGAGCATGAGTTTAGGGGGAGTCTCATAAAATATTTATTAATCCCTAGAATAAGTTAGAAAATGTAACTCAGGGATGCATACTTTTAAAAATTTCTAATGAGTTAAAGGTTGTATATTCTTGGACAAACTCTTTTATTTGATAAAAAGGGGAAAAAAATTGGATAAATAGTTAGAAAGAGTCCCTTTTCCATTGATTTCAAAGGGGGAGAAAGAGTGAAAATTATATATATGGGAGAAGAAGAGCAAAATGCTCTTTTCACAATTTTGGAGAAAAAGTGCAAATGTTAAAGATGAAGTAGAGCAAGTGTCCAAGTTGAGTATTAGGTAAATGTGCCATTACCATAGGGGGAACAAGTTTGGTATGAAAAACCTTAGTTTAAGCTCATTAGAAGCCAATGACAAAGAAGGATCATAATATTATAAGATTATAACATTTAATTTGCCATCACTGAAAAAGATGAGATTGTTAGAAATATATTTGTCATTAATGTCAAAAGGGACATTATGAGCATGTCATTGATGTTCAATACTAAATATGGTGATTATATTATATGTAAAGGATCCTATCATAGGTCTAGGATGATTTGAGTACTTGTTTAAATGAGTGAAATTCATCTAATTCTTCATATTGATCTTCTAGACATTTTGGGTCTATTACCAAAAAGATGAGAAGGTATTTTTCTGACATCACGATTGCCACATATGAATGAGTATAGGGGAGCTTATCATATGGTTTTGATCACGTTAGTCCCTATTTTTTATGAGCCAAGTTTTAATTCATGTGATGAATTACAATTGAATATATGGGCATGGAAAGTTGGCTACTCAGACAAAAATCATTAAGTTTCTATACTTAGAGCCAAATTTGCAAAAAGGTTAAGTAGAGCCAAGTAATCATATTGATGAGGTCAATATTCACACATATGGAGGTCTGAGGTTAAATTGATGATATGGGTTTGTTCATTTTTGTACCTAGTTTATATGCACTAAATCTTAGGTCGTGCGATATAGCGTGACAAAATTTATACTTAAACAAAGTTGGGATCCTAGGCATTTTGATAGTGTTTTCCAACACAATCAAATTTGTAGGTTTCAAGATAAATCTAAGTAGGAAATTTGATGATGAAATATATTTCACATATGAAATATTCAAGATCAAATGAATATATGGATGGAATTCCTTATGAAAGAGGATCTTATGCACTAAATGATAGGTCTTGAAATTATGCACAATAAGAGTTATGCAGGTGTAAAGTTAGCCTGCCAGGGATAGTGAAATGGTCTCCATACTAGTCAAAATTTTCACAAAGGTTATGTAAAGTTTTCATGATTTTATAAAGATAATTTATGGACATTTTTATGGGTTTTTTATGACCATTCTAGACATATAGTCCGTAGGTTCAAATGAGAAGGAATGAGCTCAAAATTGAATTATCTTTGCTCTCAGACAAAATAAGGTTTATAAAATAAAACCTAAGGGTTTAATTCATGGAATCAACAAGTTTTTATATTTTGATGTTGACTAGATATATTAGGGACCTATTATCTTAAGTTATATCTTAATCCCTTGTCATTATTGTAAAATTGGACCCTTCAACATAGAAATTACCAGTTTAAAGGACTTAATATTTAATAAGTCTTAGAATTTATAGTATGTCCCAGATTGATTAATGGATAACATTTAATCATACACCAAATATATAACAAAGTGAAAAAAATTCAAATTGTCAAAAGGACCTTTGAATAAATACACTAGTGATAAGTGTCACATTCATGGAGCTTATCAGATATAGACCCAATAAGTGTAAGCTTATCAATGTTAATGATCAAGCTTGTTAGGAGATTTGATAGTGAGTGGGTGACTATGAAAAGGAGATCCAATAGAGCAAGTAAACCTAGATGAAATAAAGTGTTCAAGGTTTATTGACATAATGGCAAGTTAAAGACCAAACAAGTCTAATAAGATCAATAGAATGAAAGTGATCCAAAGATACAAGAAGTAATGAAATGGGATAAATAGCTCAACATTTAACATCTAGACAAAGCTAACATTTGAAATCATATAATGATTTAATGGATAGTATGAGCCTATTATAGATCAATCTAATGGATGCATTCTAAAGTTGAGCCATTTGAATATACACCATAAGATCATGGTACCAAATGCAAGATCAATGATCAATATTTAAAGATAAGTATAGACTAATGGTTAGAAATAGGAACATGCAAGTAAGCAATGAATCATGACCCAGACAAAGAGATTGATCAATGTAACTAATACAATATATATAAATGTACATATACATCAAAACTAGAGTCCAACAAATGCTATTAATAGTAAAAATACTAGGAATCATGTGAGTGCAGCTAAGTTCAAGATGTGGGAAACTTGTAGTTCAATTAATAAGGAATTGAGTCCATAATAGAGTGTGATATGTTTGTAAACAAGTGTGAACACAATTAAGAAAAGAAACCCTAGATCAATTATTTATATATACAACATCTAGGTTATAGGTAAGAGTAGATGAAGCTATTAAATTGCGTCAAATAGGAAATATAGAGACACAGAGGAGCCAAGTGAGAGAGAGATGAAGTGTGTCAAATAGAGATATATTTAGACATAGAGATAGAGGGGTAGAGAGAAGAGAGGCACAAATAAATTTTGTGTAGAGTATGAACAGTTATAGATCAGACCTAAAATAAAGAATATAAAGATTAGATTCATTTATGAATTTATGTTGTAATCTAGAGTTATAGCTCCATTATTGATTTGATTGGTTGGTGCCATTAGATAGATTGAGTTGGTGCTCAAATTAAGGAGTGGGTACTTCCTTAGAGTTAAAGATCTTAAACTAAGGGATTGGTGTCTCCTTAGGGTTGGTGCCCTTAAACATTGTAACTAGTGAGGTTCATTATTATGAGGCTGGATTAGAATGCTAGTTTTTAATAGCTATTCTCATGTTGGTTTTCCTATATTAGGTTTTCTATGGTATACCTTGTGTTATGTGTTTTTGTTTGTATGTGATCTCTACATATAGTTTTAATATACTTTAAAAGGTTTTGAAAAGGACCAAGTTAATTAATATATTGATTCACCCCCCTCTTAGTATCTAGTTGTGTTCTAAACATTGTCATAGGCTTTGATTGTAATTATTTCCTACTGTACATTAGTTATTGTATATCTGAGATGTTTGATGAGATTCAAAGACAAAACATTCAAACTTGATCCATTGTCTGTAAGGACACATTTGAATTTGTTCTGTATGATGATAATTTCAATACACATAAGATTGTTATGAAGAGGACCAGGGGATGACATATCACTTTGGTTGAAGGTCAATTATTATCCTAGGGCTATATGTATAACTAAAGATTAGAATTTGTCTAGGGTTATGTCATTGGGAACTTAGGATTAGCCTAGGAGATCTATTATCATGTTCTTTTTTATAGTTTATGCATGCAATAAATCTAAGATGGAGATCTATGTGGGTGTCTTTGGGATTTATTTCACAATGTCATATGGTTTTTCTTTAATAATGTTAAATGGATTATTTTTAGCTAGAACAATAGGTTGGAATGGTTTATTGTGAGGAGGTTATGGGCCTAGAATGGTAATATTATATGATCAAGTTATGATTTCATAATCAAGATTAGATATATGATTTTTATAACTTGATGATGATGGAGATGGTCTAAATAGGATAAATCTCGATTGCCAGTGCCCTTAATTATGGTCATAGGGAAATGATGAGTTAATAGTAGAAGGTCCTAAAATAGTAATCCCTAGTTGTTGTCATTCTTGATTATGTTCCTAAGTCAAGGAATGATTATTGGCATTGGTAGGTTGAGTGGAAATGTTGGGTAATGAGCATTATCTATTGGTACTTAGTCTAGGGTTAATGGAGATGGTTGAAATACAACCTCTTAAAATATGACCTACAACTTTATATCATCATGTGCAACTACATGGTAAGTAAATAATTTGTTAGAATCATTTTGGCCTTTTTTCCTCCCATTTGGTTGACATTGTTGTTGTTGCCATGGAAGTTGTTGATACTATTTTTATTCTAACCTTTGTTGTTATTGTTGTTGATTATTGGTGTTATGATATGGAAAAGGGTTTTGGTATATTCCTAAGTTTTTATTGGACATAGATTCTCTATTATATAATGTAATCTCCCTATTTTATATCATATTTTCAATGAGTTTCTTCAACTCCACACAATAACATAGATTATGTCCATGAAAATTATTGTAGTCACAAAACACATGCTCTTGATACCAATCTAGATACAAAATACCATTAGGATAGTGTTTCAAAATTGGCCAACTAATCATATTAGCCATGTCTAGCTTGCAAAAAACTATTTTGATAGGTTTACCAAGGTTTTTAAAGACTCAAAGAGTGGGTATTTATATTAGAGGAAGGGTTTATAAAGGTGGTTTTTTTTGTATTTTTGGAGTTGTTCTAGGTTATTGCATTGGTTGCGTTTACAAAATAGATTATTGATGAGGAGTGAGCTATATTTATTGTGTAGGTTGAGTAGACAGTGTTTGCACTATTTATACATGGCATGACTCAGTTACTCTATTTACAAAAAAAATCTTATTATAGTTGTATTACTTGTATTTCTCATAGTTAGTTACCTAGGATAGTATAGATACTTGTGCTAAGACTTGGTTAGCATTGTGACTTAGATTTGCCCCTTAGTTGTGGTTTTGATTTTGATTTGAAGAGGTTAACTTGATAATCCACTTTTAAATAAGGGCCTTTTCAATTTTCAAACCTTTCTCAATGATCTATTTGAAGGTATGCACACACTAAATCTCAAGATGATAGGATATTTCATTATGCATTTTTTTAGTAAACACAGTGGCCGATTGTTTATCTGGTAAGCTATGGGTAAAGTGACTAGAAAGTGTTCTCTATCTTTTTACATATATTAAAAATATATCACTAGATTTATACTTGGCCTAAGTCAAATCTACCAATGAAATATCATGTTTGAGATTATAGGAGAAATGCTACATAAATTTATTCGAGAGGTCATCAAAATTAGATATAGATATTTTTAAAAATTTGTGAAACCACTCCAAAATTTATCCTGATAGACTTTGAGGAAACAAAAGGAGTAGTTAAATTTCACTATAAGCCATTAGATGGAAATATATATATATATATATATCTGTATATATATATATATATATTAAATGGGCTTAGGCTCTCCTTTACCCTTGTATTTATCACATTTTGATGGTTCATAACCTAGAGGAAATGGTATTTGAAGATACTTCATGTTGAATGGGTAAAAACACATGTTAGCCAACTTGAATTTACTATTTTTCTTACCTACTTGAATGGTAGCAATCACATCCTTCATTTGTTTCAATTCTTGGGCTAAAAAACTAGATGGAACATTTGGCTAAGGTGGTGGTTAGGCAATCAAAAGTGGATTACCTTGACCAAGGTATAATTGAGGTATGGTTTTTTTTAGAATGTTGGTTTGGTAAGTGAACCAACTAAGAGAATGCATCTATAGATTTAGATGTAGTTTTTGAAATTCCACCTATTGTTGTGTTATATTTTAGTTCAAATTTAGTATATAGCTTTGGTTTTGAGGGAATTAGGGCTACAATAGAAGGATATGGCTCTGGGTAAAATACTATTCCTACTGAGGTTGAGTGGGGACTTGTTGCTGACTAGTCAAACCTAGATGAATAAGGGGAACTTGTTGTGGACCAAGGCCCTATATTTGGATCTATGGAAAATGTTGAGTAAAAGGCAATTATTGCTTAAGTTTTACTTGTTGGATAGTAGTACCTCTTTATTGTGAAAACACTAGTTGTGTACTAGATGTTGGTTAGGTGTTCAACATTTATCTTTGACCAATGAACACATGTTTGTGATTATACAATGTTCATGATTGTAAAGGTATATTGGTATGTGCCTATATAGGTAAATTTATCACAACCTATTGATGTGGAACACTTATTTCCCCCTATTGAGGTGGTGTAGTGTTCTACCTCTATACAATGGTAGATTAGAATGGGATTATTGTTGTGGAATGTTAGTCATCACCTATTGAGGTGGAATAACATTCATCACTTTTTTTGGAGGTAAAGCACTAGTAGGTTCTTGATTACTTAACCCATGTGGTTGTGTGATTGAAAAAGTAAATGGTTGAGGATTAGAAGTAGCTTTCTATAGTAAGGACAAAGGAGTTCCTACCCCATACTATTGTGCACCACTCATGGTATTAACTAAAGGAACTTGGTTTTATGGACTATTTATTGGTATAGTTAAACCCATTTGTCCCATATTAGAAGACACTTGCATGTTATCCACCATGTTTGGCACATTATTCTATGTATAAGTCATAGTCACATATTCCAAACATTTGAAATTGTATATGTAATTGATTGGAGTGATTTATATAAATGGGTCTATACCCTAATTATATTGACCTACAAACTCAATTAATACTCTAATTAAAGGAACTGGCTTTACAAGTGGAGTGTTTGACATGGCCATGGAATTAAATTTTGTGTTATATTTACATAGGTTTGATATGCTTATTGCATTTGTATAAAGTGGTCTTCCATGAGTCCCTTTATTTTTATAAGCATATTTGGGTCTTGATATGACATCGACACAATAACTTGAGGATATATAGTAGAGGTATGTTCAATGGTTTGGGTATAAGGTGTGTTTAGAGGCACTTTAACTAGACTAGGCAAGTTTTCATGAGGGAAGTCTTCTGGAAACTTTTCCCCTACCTCCATGGCTCTGACTAAAACCTCGTCCTTATTTTCAAGTAAGTGATGATTAAATAAATAAGGATCATATGTTGATGTCATAGTAACATAATATGGTTGTTGTTGAGATTATTCCATTACCAATGGTATGCTATCAAGATATTATGCATTTTACTCTTGATCTTGTTCTAAATATAGAGGTGTGTTAACCAAGTAGTGGTCTAGTGGATCTTGACTTTTTTCCCTAGATTGAGTAATGTAAGGAGGATAAAGATCTATCTCACAAAATACATCATCATTGTAGGGGTCTTGAATAGATTTATCATTCATGACCACATTATCATAAATAATATTATACATGGATCCACTATCAGTGTAATGAGACATATCCAAATCAATGACTAACATTTTGTGAAGAAGGTATAGATTTCAAAAAAATCTTAAAAATAAGGTCTAAAAGACAAATGGTCTGAACTTGGTAAAACTAAATTTAAATGCTTAGTCTAGGAATGGAACCATCTATCCAAAAATAGGAAATGATAAACTTGGTCTTTAAAATTCTCTCAATGTTTAACATTAGATTTCTTACATAATTGGTCAATTAAATGGATAAAAATGAATGCCAAATTTGATAAAAAAATGTTTTGAATAATTCTAATCTAGGTATAAAAATGAAAAAGGTTAATAGGCCTTTGGTAAAAAGGCAAAAATCTAGGCTCAAAACAATTAGGTTTAAGACAAAATGTAAAATTATAGGAATTTTTGAAACATGGAACAAAATATAGACTTTGAAACAAAACTAGGTCTAAAATAAAAGGGAATTACTAGGTATTTTGGAAACATGACACAAAAGCTAGACTTAGCACAACACTAGATCTAAATGGAAAGATAATTAATCTAACAAATTTGAAATAATTTGAATCAAACTAGGCATTTTGATTCAAACATAAAATTGACCTTTGTAAAAATACATTAGACTTTAGGCACATAGAAGATAGACCACTTCCCAAATTTAGGCACAAAAATAGTCTTTAAATAGACCAAGGAATAAATCTAAGTTACACAACCTAAAAGTGAGAGATAAATGTCCAAGAAAAAATTAGATGAGGCATGGCATAAACCAATCAGTGTTTAAATTTGAATTTATCAAGATAAATTTAAAACTTGATCTATAATTCTTGGTGTTAAAATAAATAATAAATAAGACAAAAATAGATGGCATAATGATATTAGGCATAAATCAAGTCTTTGAAATTGAAATTGGACATAAGGAAATAATTCTTTGAAACTATACATGTAATGCAATGATGCTACCACTCTATAAATATATGACAAAGGGTTTTTTTTCAAAATTTCTAAGGCACAAGACTTGGAATAAAATGGGTAGTGTAATGACACCCCTTTCAAACAAGGGACACCACACACACACACACACACACACACACACACACACACACACACACACACACACACACACACACACACACACACACACACACACACACACACACACACACACACACAATTTTTGATAAATTACTAAGGAAAAGTGTGGCATGAAATGAAAGGCATAACACCTCTTTAAACAAAAGACTGATGTGAAAACATGACTTGTTTTGGATGTGGTATGACAAATAAATAATTTTTATTTAAGATAATACAATTATGAAGGAAAAATGACAAAAATACTTGAGTGTATCATCCTAATCCTAAAAATGACAAGGTGGCTTTGTACTATCAAATTTTGTCTATATACTTTGTCTTGAGAGGAAATTATGGTTTTAATCAAAAAACTAAAATTATCATGCAAAGTAGGATTTTTAGCCCCCCTCTTCTCTCAATATTTTGTATGAATAAAGATGATCCATCAATCTCCAATACATATCTCGATCTTTATTTGTGTTTAAAAATTGTAAATTTTAACACATTTCTCTTAATACACATCATTGATCTTGAGTAGTATGAAAATCCACTCATCGTTAGATCTTAAAAGTAGCTTGGTCTTTACCTCTACCTATCATTAATAAACTATCACTTTGACCTCTTTGACTCAATACGTGTTGTTAGATAAATATTTACAAATTACCATGAACCATTGGATCTTCATTTTGTCTTTATCTTTATCTCTTGCAAAAATGACTAAGTATGGGAACCATTGTAATCTTGTTTGAGAAGCCAACTTTGAACCTCAATAACTTTTGTTATGCTTAGATGCATGATCTAAAACATCGACCATATGATATCCTTATATAGGAGAATCCAACCATATATAAATATGATCCTATAACCCTTGTACATAAATTACATAACTCCATTAATCTACTCACTCAATTTTTTATGCCATAGAGCCAACTATGTCAAAAACTACCTAGGAGGCCAACTTTGAACATACATATCTTTTGTTGCACTTCATCACATGTCCTAAAATTTAGTGCATATAAACTAAACAAAAAAATAAACAAACCCATAGGGTAAAATTATCTTAAAACTACCACATGTGTGAAATATGACTACATCAAGATACCTAATCAACTTTTCTTACCACATTGCAAATTTGGGTATGGGAAAACATTGTCAAACTGCCTAAGAGCCCAACTTTGCATTTGCATATCTTATGTTTTGATTCATTGAATGAATTAAAATTTAGAGCATATACACTAGGAATAAATGTGATCAAAACCATATGACCATATCCCCCTGACTCATCCATGCATGGTAATGGTGACGTTAATAAACTGCCTACTCAAAATTTCTACTACTAGAGCCAAAATCTGTAGATGAAAACAATTATTAACTAGATGAAATAAATTCATACACAAAAGAAATAAAATAATTCTTGGATTATTATCAGACCCCTTGCACATCCTTGAATCCACATAATCATCCTTGAACATCTCTAACCATGCCAAAACTAAAGATCAACCAAGCCTCCTTCAAGCATACTAGAACAAGCACATTACACACTTTGTCATTATCACTTAGACTATATAGGTACTTCATCCACTGACTTGGAAACCTCCATGACATAATTGAAAAATCTCCAACATTCCCCTTTTTTTCATTTATGTCAACACTCGTCATAAAATAATATACAACTTACCTTCCTTCTCTCTCTTCAAACACTCTCAAAATAAGAATTTTCTCCCCTTTGACACAATGAAAAAATGGGCACCAAATGATATTGAGGACCTAAAAACATTATTAATAGGAGAATACCATATTTTAAATATGGTACAAACTCCCCCTTACCTTGATCCTTCCTCTTCTTTCCTTGATAACTTCCTCTTGTTCCCTGCCAACACTCTCTTCAATCAAGCACTATAACCAGTGAAAAAAATACACAAAATAATAAAATCTAATGGAAATCAAAAAGAAACATATGAAAGGGACTCTCTTTAAGATCTATAATCCATTATATGTCTTGAGCATCTTTAGATCTCCACACACCATGAAGAACCACCACACAAGCTTACTAGCCTCTTTTCTCAAAACACCTCAAGGACCACCAAAAAAACTTCATGCCACTCACCAAATAGGACACATGATCTAAACCAACCTAAGAACACTCCTATAAACTTAAATATATTTCTCTTTTGGAAACATTAATAAAAACCATCAAATCTTAATCATGCAACCTGGAAACACCCATTTTTACCTTGTACTATAGCTCCTTCATAAATCACTATAGCAAGCTCATGAACTTGTTGCTCCCCCTTAACGAAAAAACCTTATATTGATTCACAGAGAAAGAAATGACACCCAAAATTTGTCTTAGATACTCAAATGTATATTTTGACAATGGTTTGGTCATAATATGTATAATTTTCTCTTTTATAGGCACATACTCCAACTTAACACTTTGATTACTCACTTGTTCTCTAAAGAAATGATATCTAATGGGAATGTGCTTAGTTTTTTAGTGCATATCAAGATTATTTGAGATACTGATTGCACTAGTGTTGTCATAATAGATAGGACAAGGTCTATTTTTATCACCTTATAATCTTCCAAAGTTTGTTTCATCCACATGACTTACATGAAAAATGAAGCAACTTTTATATACTCAGCTTCAATAGTTGATAGAGACACTGAGGATTGCTACTTGCTTATCCAAGATACTAAGCATTCCCCCATGAATAATATCCCACCACTAGTACTCCTCCTATCATCCACAAATCTTACCTAATCTACATTAGTATATGATTTCAAATTAAATTCCTTACTTGTAGGATACATAAACCATACTCTATGGTGCCTTCGAGATACCTCAAGATCATTTTGACTACTTTTAAGTGAAATTCTCTTGGATCAGCTTGAAACCTTCCTAAAAGACCAATTGCTTGTATGATATTAGGCTTAGAAGTAATAGAGTACAAAATACTTCTAATCATGGATCCATTCAAAGTTTGATCAACTTTTGGTGAGTCGTGTAGTTTACAATCCATCATGTCAAACTTATTTAACATATCCTTGATGTATTTAGCTTGTGAAATAAATATCCTTGCATCAAGTTGATTAATATACAATCCTAAAAATAAAGAAATTTATCCCAACATTGACATTTCAAACTCTATCCTCATAGTATCTACAAACTCTCTACTCATATTATCATTGTTAGATCCAAAAATTATGTCATCAACATATACAACCACTATAAATTAACTATTACCTTCTATCTTAATGTATAGATTACTATCAGCTACCCCCTTTTTAAAACCTTGACTCAAAAGATACTTATTTAACTTATCATACCAAGCTCTAGGAGCTTGTTTAAGACCATAAAAATCCTTCTTCAGTTTACACACAAAATATTGATTACATGACATGAAATATCCTTTAGGTAACTTAATGTAGACTTATTCTTCAAAATATCCATTTAAAAATGTATATTTTACATCCATTTGATATAACTTAAAACCTTTGAAATGAGCATATGCCAAAAAAGGTCTAATTACTTCTATTCTTTCTACAGGAACAAAAGTCTCATCAAAATCTATTCCTTAAATCTTAGCATATCCTTCACACACCAATCTAGCCTTGTTCTTTATGGCTTCTCCTTTCTTATTCATCTTGTTTTTGAAAACCCACTTGGTACCAATCACATTTATATATTTTGGCCTAAGAACTAAGTCCCATGCTTCATTCTTTTGTATTTGATAAATTCCTCCATCCATTACATTAGTCAAACTTTCATCTTTGCTAGATTCCATGAATGTTTTGGGTTCAATCATGGATAACAAAGCTAAGTCTTGTTGATTTTAATTGATCAAGATTCTCCTTCTAGTTTGTAACCTTACACTAACATTTACAATAATTTGAGAGATTGGATGATCTTTTTGAATTATTCTAGATGGATCTTTAGAATATTATCTTTCTTACTCTTCATTTTCATCATCTATTTGAATAGATAACTTAACAACATTCTGAATTGAGTAACTTACTTACAATTTTGGCTTTTTGACTCTACTTGTCTCATCTACCCTTACATTTTAACTTTCAATAATATTGTGAAGTCTCTTTATGAAGAACCTATAGGTATTATTAATAGAAGAGTAACCTAAGATGATGCCCCCATCACACCTTGAATCAAAATTTCCAAGATTTTCTTCATCTCTTTTGATGAAGTACCTACTCCTAAATATTCTAAAATGTTTGACATAATCTAATCTATTTTTCCATAACTCATAAGGAGTCTTATCATCATTTACTCTGATTTGACACCTATTTAGGATGTAAACTATAGTTTTGGCTACCTCTTCCCGATAACCATTTGACAGTTTGGAATCTTGAAGCATAGTTCTACTCATCTCTTAAGTAGTAATATTCTTCCTTTCAACACCATTTCATTGTGTTATTCTAGCAGAAAAATATTGTCTCCTTATCCCTTATTTTTTATAAAAACCATCAAATTAATGAGATAAAAACTCACTTCCTCTATCTAATATTACACGCTTAATATTTAACCCTTTATCATTTTCTATAAGTGCTTTAAATGACATAAATTTTGCAAAATCTTCTAATTTTTCTTTAAGAAAAAATATCCAAGTCATCCTAGTAAAATCATCAATGAGAAACATGAAGTAGTTATTACCTTGAATAATTTGGGTTCTCATAGGTCCACATAGATTAGTGTGGATTAACTCTAATGGATTTGTAGTGGATAAATCATTGGATTTGTATATTATTTTGGTTTTCTTCCCATGATGACATGCCTTGTAAAGAGAATGAGGAATCTTAGAAATATTGGGCATATACCTTACCAACCTCTTTGAACTGATCTTTACCATATTATAAAAATTCATATGTCCAATCCTTCTATGCCTAAAATAGCTTTATTAAAGTTTACTCATGAAGCACTCCTCCTTATTGGATTCATGGAATACATACATGTTTTTATATATTTTATAAACATTTGAAACTAATTTACCAACCTTTATTATTTCACAAACATCATCATGAAAAGTTACAACATTTCCTTGCTTACACATTTGCCTCACACTTAAATATTATGTTTCAAACCTTCTACATATAATACATTCTCAGTCATAGAATGAGCATGATTTAAACTCATAGTACCTTTACCAACTATGTTAGTAGATTTGTTGTCACCAAATCTCACTAAATCAGGGTTGGTTTTCTTGAGACAGATACACTTGATCTTGTCTTTTGTCATATGATTTGATCATTTGATATCTATGAACCATATATTATTCCCATATTTTTTAGTATGCAAGGATACTTGAACAAACATGGAATCTTCATTTGGTGGACTACTTGAATTTTGCTTCTTTTCTTCTTCAATCTTAGACTTAGTCTTCTTGAACCATTTGATGGTGTCAATGACTTATATATCCTTTTTCCAAAAATATCTTTTGTAATTTTTGGCTATATGACCTTTTTGGTTACAATTTTATCATATAACATCCTTTTCAATCTCTAGAGATAAAGCACAATCCCTATATCTATGACCAAATTGATTACAAGAGAAGCAATACGCATTTAATACATCATTCAAATTTGACCTTCCTTTCTCTTGATCATTACTTATCCATGAATTTTCATTATTGACCCTTTTGGTGGAGCTAAAATCACTTTTTTCCTTAGATAGGAGCACATTTGAGTAATTCATGAATTTATTTTCAAATTGTTCCTCCCTTTGGTTGAGACCTTTAACCATCATGACCTACAAATTCTTGATTATTACTTATAGGTCTTTCACTTGCATCTTCACATCATCCATGCTTAAATTGACATTTGATAAAATACATACTATTTTATCTTGAAGACAAGACATAACCTCTATATCAACCATTATACTTTTGATCAACATCAAGTGGTTAAAATTACAAGGACCTAGTCTAATACCAATTATTAGAGGTACAATCACTAAGAGGTGGGGTGAATCAGTGAGCCCAGATATTTCAATTTCAATTCCAATCCTTTTAAAATATTAAACAATCAACATATATCAACTAGATCAAGAAACATTAAGAAGAGAACTCATTCATTTAATGCATACACAAGATCAAACACACAACAAACAGTTCCTGTGGGAAACCCTCATGGGGAATAAAACCCACACTTAAGCCTGCAACACATGGAATAATTGTATTATAAGATATTACAAACAAGAGACTATTCAAGTCCTTTGGACCATAATTTAGTGAAACAAATGTTTTACAAGGATCACCAGCCCCTAAGATGATCAAGTCCTTCTGACCACCTGTTACTCAAGTACTTTTGACCCAAAACATTAATAAAGTCATTTTGATCAAAGGATTTTTATTAAAACTCCTATTTCAAAAGGAGCAATCTCTGCTAAGGAAGATCAAGTCCTTTAGACCCTCATTTAAAGTGAACATATCCACCTTAAAAATAATGTAGTCAACACATGATGATGGATCTCTAATTTTATAACCCCTGCATAAACTCACTCTCTATCTCATACATGACTCTCACATAGGCATGCCACAATATCTCTCTTGTACTCAAACTACCCTCATATGCACACTTAGATCTCTTCTCATAACTTCAATCTTCAAACCTACAAGAGTACTCTTCTATCGTCATAAATATGACCTACAAGTCATACATAGTCAAAGAAAATTCTATGCTCATCAACTTAACTAGTAAGTGCACTACCTATCCTTTCTTCTTCACTTGAATAGATACTCCACACATATAAGCCTATCACAAGTCTAGAAGCCATCACATTTAGTTTCACTATTTATATATCATTCTTTATAAATAGCTTCTTGGTTAGCCATTAGGTATGCCTTAACCCTTAAATCATCATTCACATCAAGACATAACTCAAAAAAATCTTCATAGGTTTTCCATAACATCTATGGGTCACCCTTAAGTAGCTACACCTTTCAATTAGGCCCTTGTAGCTCTTATAGGTCTCATGGAAACCTATTCACTAATTTAGCACTTCATCAAGCAAAATAAGAGCATAGGAACACTTTTCAGCTCATGGACCCATGCCACATGATCTATATATCCCATTTAAGTTCCAACATACATCATATCACTCTTCTACTAACCCTTAATTAGCTCAAACACCTCTCTATACACAAAGTCATTATGAATGAAAACATAGTTAAATTATAACCCTTTTTTATATA
The DNA here is from genome assembly GCA_037957365.1 of Torreya grandis. Classification (NCBI taxonomy): domain Eukaryota; kingdom Viridiplantae; phylum Streptophyta; class Pinopsida; order Cupressales; family Taxaceae; genus Torreya; species Torreya grandis. Next base: position 2,419,970 of record JARHVA010002196.1, read on the forward strand.
TGATTATTCAAACCTTCATAATGCACATAAATGGTCCTAATAGAGTCTAAAACATACTCCAATAGATAGTTCACCTTTAAACATAGAGATACCAACAATCACAACTCAAATACCCTTCTCAGGTTACTTGTAGAACATGCATGAAAACATAGTCAAATTTGAACCTAATATATATAAATATACATAGTTTCAAATGTTAAAATATATATTTATAGATGTGCCTTGTATTCCTTTATTAATTCACTTTTAATAGCATGAGAAAATTATGCATAGATCAAAAGATATAGCACAAAAATTGGGCACTAGTTTTTCCTTCACAAATTTGAATATTTAAATCCAAATAGTCACAGTTAAACTTTGGTAAATTCAAATGCATCTCAAGCCCTTGTATCTTAGATTAATAATGAACCATAAATATTTTTCATAATTTAACTCATAGTGTGCTAGTTCCCAAATGTTAAACTTTGAACACTTGTTATCATCTTGCTTCTTCCTGACATCTCAAAACAAACACACTCCATCGATCTATTGTACGTTGCTTGATATTTATCTATGTTTAAACATTTTACACTTATAACTCATTTTTATTAATATGAATCATTGATCTTGATTAGTAAAAACACTCACTCATCACTAGATCTTAGAAGTAGCTCATTATTTACCTTTACCTATCATTAAACAACTACCACTTTAACCTCTTTGAGTCAGTTCATACCATTAGATCATTCTATATGATCAATTTTGAACCATTGGATCTTCATTTAGTCATAATATTTATCTCTTTAAAAAATGATTATGGTAACCATTGCAATCTTTTATGAGAAGCTAATTTTGAACCTCATAACTTTTATTACACTTAGATCCATGATCTAAAACTTGGATCATACGATATCCTCACATAGTAAAATAAAACCATATATCAATCTACTCATATAACCCTCATGCATGTGAGATATAATTATATTAATTTTCTCACTCATTTTTTGGTCATAGATCCAACTATGCCAAAAATTGTCTGGGAGTCCAACTTTGAACATGCATATATTTTGTCATGCTTCATCACATGATCTAGAATTTAGCACATATAAACTAGGAATAAAAATAAACAAACCCATATGATAAAATTCTCCTAAAACTACCACAAATGTTAAATATGACTACATCAAGATGCCTACTTAGATTTTCTTACCACATTTCAAATTTGGCTAAGTATGGGAAAATACTGTCAAATTGCCTCGGAGTCCAAATTTACACTTGCATATCTTATGTTACACTTCATTACATGACCTAAAATTTAATACATAATAACTAGGCACAAATGTAATAAAAAATATATGATCAACTCCCCCTGACTCATCCACACATGGTAATGGTGACATTAGTAAACTACCTACTCAAATTTTTTACCACTAGACCCAAAATGTGTAGATGAAAATAATGATCAACTAGATGAAATCCACTCATTCACACAAGCACTAAAATAATTATTAAATTTTTATAGGACTGCTTATACATCATTAAATCAACATACTCATCCCTAAACATCTATAACCATTCTAAAATTTTAATATCAACCAAGCCTCCTTCAAACATACTAGGTCAAACATATTGCACACTTTATCATTATCACTTAGACTTTCAAGGCACTTCATCCACTCCCATGGACACATCCATGACATCACCATGACATCATTTACAACTATCTAATAGAATTTTCAAAGTTTTTATAAGGTCTCATAGGTTTTATATGTTCATTATGGTCATTAATAAGGTTAAGACGTCTTTGAAGTTCACTTAAAATGTGTTTTAAACCTTTATTATGTTTGCCTAGTTTTCCTATGTCATATTATGCCACCTTTTGGCCATTTTAATGAATTTTAGGGTTTTTCACTAAGGATAAGTGTGTTAAGAAGCTACCTAACATCCCACATGTCATAAAATGTTAGAGGAACTATTTTGAAATTGACATGATGTAGGTTCAATGTATAAAGAAGGAGTCCATCTAAAAATAAGTGGAGTTTCAATTGTTTTATGGACTATGTAATAGTTATAACACATGTGAAGGATTAAATTAAATGTATTAATATACCCACACCTCTTCTTTAAGCTTAGGTGTCTTTGATATCTCCAAAAAATGTGAAAACTAATCTCTCTCTCTCTCTCTCTCTCTCTCTCTCTCTCATTATTCTCTTAGGTAGGTATAAGAAGTCAAATAATTTATAACTAGTACAGATAGGAGAATATGGGCTAATGTAAATTCACTTGGTGGATGAAAATAGTCCTTATGAAATTCTATTTCATGGCCATGGTTTTCAAAATGGTGAATTATGATTTATGAACAATCACTAAGATTTTTATCATCTAAAAACTACTTGTATGACTCTAATGACCTCAGTTTTCTCCTCTATTTGCATTGATATATGTGAAGTAATTGGTGTATGAACCTTTGAGAGTGTTTCATTATTTTTAATGTTGGTTTTAAATTCATTTGAAATGTGTGGATATGAATTGATAGGTAAGATCATTCTCCTTGTGCTAGAAATGACACCATTAAATTCTATAAAACATTGTTTGAGAATTGCAGAGTTTCATCTTGTGTTAGTGGCTTCAAATCAAGGTGATGCACTTATTGTCAACCTCAAATGGCATGGTTGATAATATCCTCTATTAAAGGTTTGAAATTAGGAGGATAATTGATGAAATGTAAGGTTTATAGCATTTGAAATACTCAAGTAGCCTAGAATAGACACCAATACGTTGCTACATGAAAATGATTCATGTTCAAACCTAAGAGAGAAACCAAAACATGTTTAAAAACATTGGATCTTGTTTTGAAACCTCAAACCAATTCATATATCAAGAGAGTATTGTAGTAATAGTAATGAGGTCATTATCTACAGTCACACTTGAGTTAAAAGGTGAAAGTTTGAGAAAGGTTGCTTAATGGGATGAGTTACCTTAGTTTCTCTAAAAGAGGACTATATTCCACAAAATTTCATCTTTTGGTGTAAGTTAATGAGGTCTGTGTAATCCTTGATGGTTTCTTTCTTACAACATAAGTCTTAAAGTCACATTTGAACATGAGAAGAACATGTTAGGTCAATAGAGGAGGATAGTGAGTGAAGTTACAACTCAAAAAAATATTGACTAAGAACATTTAGTAACTACAATGTCTTTTAAACCAAATGAACCTATTATTAACACAATGTGTAAATGATAACTAGTGCATTGTTTATATAAAGAATGATACATGGTCTCAAGGTAGGATTGAGTTCTTTTAGTTGTATGGAATGGTCCTAATTATCTAAAAATAAATTTAGGTAAGTCCATTTCTTAAGAACATATAGACACCTATAGGAATATCTCAACTTACTCCTTAATTACCACTTACAAGTGACATATTTATTACATATAATAGATCAACCTGAGTAATAAAAGATGCAAGGTAATTGGAAGAGTTATATATTAAATATGATACATTATAATTAAATTTTATAATGATGATAATAAATTATCATGTGATTATCATAGGGAAATAAATAGGGTATAAATTTGGTCTGATAGTGTTCTAACCTCACATTCAAGACAACTAAGAACTTGTACATAGTCACAGGTCTAGAAAGCTAGTCTTGAGGAATTTTAAGGTTTGAGGGATATTAGAGCATGATCAAGTTTTAAAACTTGATAAAGATCATAATAATTATCTATAATATATCTCCATGGTATTATTTTTATCATAACAACATGGTAGGTACCCTCTATTTTATCTCAGACAAAGGGTGATCCATAAATAACACAACCTATAGGTCTTGTAAATGAGTGGTCAATATATGAATGTTAGAGTGATAAGGGATAATGGGATGATTTATGTAGTTTAATTATATGTTAATAGAGGTAAATGAGTACCTAAATCTAATGAAAATTAATCACAAGTGGTCATACCCATAGGAAACATAATCCTACAGACTAGGCCTATAATAAGCCTAAACCCTCAAGGTACCTAAATTGATTCATATGACCATATGACCTTCATAATAAGTTTTATAATGATTATATGAGATTGGAGGGTTGATAATACCTATCATTTTTCATATAAACATCCCAAACTAATCCTTCTAGCTTAATTTTCTCTCAGGCCTATTTAAAATACATAGAAGGAACTCAAAAGCCAATTTCATTAGCTCATATCTATATGGATGGTGTTAATGATTCCTAAATAATATATGGATATTTTAGGGGGGGGTCCTTAAATTGAACTTAGTGGAATTTTTTTAAAGGTTAAATGTGTATATTTTATGAATGATTGCTAAGAAGCTAGATGACCTAAAACCCTTGTATGAACCTGATGGAGAAAACATGAAAGGATATGCATTTAGAAGTGGAAAATTAGACTTTAAAGTGTTTTTTAAATGTTTATCACTCTCTTAGGATACTTTACATCCAAATTTTCCATACCATCACTTGTATGGACATGGCAATATCTAGGTTTTCTATAAGATTTGAGTTGAATTATAGGTACAAAAGGGAATTAGTGAATGAAATTCATTATGAAAGGTGTGTAGGTACTTTTTATAATTCGCCATACTAATATCTCACCTCAATGATGCATAAAAATCTATTTTCTAGACTAGTTACTATAGGCAGTCTAGAACAAGATAATAAGAAACAACACGACTGCCTAGGTTTGAGATGAGAAGTGTGTGTCTTAAATATTTTGAGGTTTATTTGATAGAATAGAAGACAAAAATGTATTTAATATGTGTATTAAATATTATTCAATGAACCTTATTGAAAAAATTCAATCCATCTAAGTGACAAGTGTGAAGGTCTAGGACTAGAAGGCTAATGAGTGATGATAGATAGTGAATGACAAGTGATAAAGGAGAGTTCATTAGTTGAAGAGGCATATATGACTATCATATATTTTTACTAACTTCCAAAGTTAGAGAAAATGTTTCAAATACTTATATATTATTTTCAAATAGTCAATTAGACTCCTCATCATCAAAGTAGTTTCAAGAAGGATAGTGAAGAATGTCTACACCAACTTGAGGAAGAATGACATACTTCAAATGGATGCTTTTCTAAGGGGACTTCATGATCTATTTGCTAGTTCATCCTCTTACATTTTAACTAGTTTCCAAGTCTTTAAACTTGGACTTATGACTCTTTAACTTCACTTCTTCTCTCTCTTCTCCTATGTTTTATATATGCAAACCATTTTGGGATTTGTATCTAGTACACACCTAGTATGGAAAAACCCTGCTAGTTTGACATATTGTTTTGCCTTTAAATAAATATTTTTAAGTTTATTTAATATCTAAAAATATTGTCTAATTATATCAATTAGTGTATTTTTATGACAAGTGATGGATATTATTTCTATGTGCTTCCATTATGTTCTTCTATGTATTGTGTGAGTAACATCTCTTCTAATAGGTCTTATAAAGGGTATTATTTGTTAAGATGTATTTGAATTGTGAAAGAGATTAAAATTATCTAAGATTTAACTCATTTTCACCAACCTCTAAATATGCATAGTAATCGACCTCCATTTATAAATACTTATTCTAGAAGAACATTGGGTTGAGGTTAGTTTTAGTAGTCTTATTTCTTAGTGTAGATATAAGTATGTTTTGTGGACTTATCTTTACTGTATCACCTCATTATCATATTTTACTTTTATTTTCATTCTTTCATTTTCACCATCAATAATGATTGGTCTAGTGTAGTGTGTGAACCTAAATGATAAATCAAGGGAGCTAGATTTTTAACCTTGAGGTTTACCTCTGCTATAGGCAACACAAAAATCTAGAAGTAATTTCATGTTATCAAAATTTAGAGAGGCATGAAAAACCTCATCAAAGGTTGAAAATTTTGGTTATAACAATTATGACATGCTCAATGGGACCAAGGTACAAAAGAGTGGAAAGATTTTTGGGTTAATAAAAGATATTGGAAGCATTCAAGAAAACACCAATGGTGACTCTGAATGCAATAATTTAGTTATAAACAATCCAAATACTTTATAATTTAAAAAAAAAAAAAAGTCTTGTGTTTCATTTGACTAATGAATCTGATATGGATGGATATGTTTAGAATACTTATTACACACCTCCCTATCAACCTTGTTATGATCCATACCATGTTACTCAATAGCCCTATAAATTTTTTTATCAACCCTATGGTTAGCATATTCATTCTCCATATGGTCATGAAGTTATTGATCAACCTTGTGAAGAAGAGTAAGAATAAGGATACCAAGGAGATAATCTTAAGAATCTTGAAGAAGAAATCCAAGCTCTTAAGAGGCAACTTCTTGGAGGTGGTTTTCCCTAATATTCATATCAATCCTATCAAGATCTTAGACAACCTTTTCAAGGTCAATACAAAAAACCCTACTCCTATCCTCCACCTTTAATTCCACCTCAAACTAAATCTTTGTTGGCACTCATGCTAGATTTTCTAAAATCATAAATTTTAATGAAGGAATGGGATAAAGATCTTGATCTTATCCCTATTAATTTCATAGAGAAGATGAGAAAGGTGGTTCAATTCATTATGAATAAGTGGATATTTTTTGAAGAGGAAGATAAATATGTCATTAATTGAATATTTGTATGAAATAAGATGCTACATCCAATGGTGGGTAGATAGATTAAAAAGGTGGGAAAACCAAGAAATTGAGAATCCACTTGTAGTTGTTAAAAGGTATAGTCATATACAATGCCTAAATTGGTAGTTTGAGTGTCGCTTATGGAACGCCATCCATAGGTCCTTTTTTCATGCTCTTGTGACCCTTTTAGACAACATTTTACTAATTAATAGTAAGTTTAGGACCTTCTAAATAGTCATTCCACCTCAACTAGACACTATTCTCCATACCAATCTTATTCCCCTAGGTCCTAAGCTTATAGGATAGGAGAACCCCATTTGGAATATAGTATTGAACACCAAAGCATCCACTTTATGATTGTCTTGTCTATTTACACTTTGAGCCCTAATGGTCATTTTCATCTAGTCCTTATCCTTAATTATGTTGGCCTAACATGAATACATCTGACCCATGACCAATTATTCCCTATAAAATCCCACTCAAAGATCATCTATGAGGGAGATGACCAAACTTAAAAAAAAGTAAGAATACAAAAAAAGAACTAAGGCAAACTTCCCTATTCTTTGCACATAGTCACCCAACATAGTTACAAACCTACTCAGATCCTCATACCAATCCCTAGCCACCTCAAACACTATCAATTTGGCACTTTCATTTGTATCACACTATTACATAGAACACATTAGGTAGGATAGCTACATATGGCTTGATCTCTCTTCAAAGTATTAGTATGTAGGCAATGTACCCACACAAGAGGTGTGGATTGCATGTTTAATACATCTTTCACACTAATGCCCTCTCTTTCTCAAGTGACTCAAATATCATTTTATTAAACATGATTGATGTTTAGGGTTCAAATAAATAGTTATACATATAGTGAGTTTCATTTATAATCAACATTTAATTTTTCACAAGCATGCTCACAAAAGCACAATATAACTACCTAGAAAGTTTTAGGTTTCTACAATTAGTTTGGACAACAACAAGAAGAATGGATAATAACATCAGACACCAAAGCATCCACTTTTTGGTGCTCATATCCTTTCACCCAATGAAATATATATTTAGATTTATGACACCTTCCTAGTTCTACATAGTCATTTTCAACCTTTGTATTAGTTGTCTCAGTCCATTTTCTAGCTAAGTTATATTTCTTCTTATTTATTTCTATTTTTGGAAAGGTGAAAAAGACAAATAGTTACATAAATTAAGACTATATTTATTGCTATATTATATAATGATTTATTAATATATACCCTTAAAAAAATAGGAATAAATGTCCATTTTTCCAAAAATGTTAAATCATTTGGTTAACCTGACATACTTCAAACAAATCTCAAACCCTATGTACCCTTAAGGTTTTCCTTCACATTTTTGTGCAAAAATTCAATTTTGAAATTTTGATTTTTATACATTTGTTTTATTCAAATTTATTTTAGAATTAAAATTATTGAAATAAATTTCAAAATTCTAAAACTCCAACCCAAAACCCTATATTTCCAAACTAAGTCCTCAAACCCTAAGCATTCCTCACAATTTTTAGTTAAAAATTTTGGAATTTTTTGCAAATTGTTTGGAGTGTCAAAAATATTTTAAAAATATCTATGTTAGTAGTCATTCTTGAATTTATTTGATTAATAGTAATTTTACATACTCTCTTTGGTGAAATCAATAAAATGGCCACTAAGGCACTTCTTCCCTCTCATCCTATAGATAAATTTCTAAATTTCTCTCATAATTATGATAGTGAATGGACATTTTTACAAATTTGCACATTAGCCAAAAATGAAGAAAATGATTTCATTTACAATGAAGAAAATTAATAATGTTTTAATGAGGAATATGATGATGCATATGAAAGTGGTAGTGAATAAAAAGTAGATGCATATTATTCTCTCAAACTTATCTCTTATCTTCCCTCTTTCAAAGAAAATAATTTTGATAAATGGGAAAATTACTTTTCACCTCATTCTCCTATGCACAATACGTAAAATGTACAAATTATTCATGAAATTCTATGTAAACCTTTCATTGGTGATAATTTGATTGTATTTAAACCTAGTTTCTCCCTCTCTTTTGCTACTTCTATGTTCAAATTACAACAATATAAACAAAATAGAATCATATTTCCAATGCATAAATCAAATGATCAATCTCATGTTCTTAACTATACTTTGTCATCTCAAAAAATGATAGAAGAATGTTTTAATGATAAATCTCTTCCTCTTAATTCTCATATTTCAAATGAAAATAATGCATGTACTCCATTCAAGGATGACATAGATGCACATAGTATTTTAATTACACATGACAACTTACTGCATATTAGAAAATAATTAACATCTTCTCTTATCCCTCTCCCTAGTGATAATGGAAGTGATAATGAGTACTATAGTGAACATGAAAATGAATATGGAAATGAGAGTGAATATGAAAGTGATACTTTTACTTCTCCTCTTTCAAATGAAAAGAATTCCAATTATGATAATGCATAGAATAACGATGACTATTATGCATATAATGAATAAAAAATGTATCTCATGATTCTAAATCTTCTCTCACTCCTTGTCTCAAAAATATTTCATTAAAAAATGATGTTTCTACTTCTATGCATTATTTTATTTCAAATGATGCACATGCCAATGATAACATCGCATCTTCTTATAGACAACAAAAATCTACACACTATGATTCTGAATGTTGAAAACACTCCTGGACCACTTAGAACCCCCCTTGGGACAAATTTTACCCCTTAAACACCAATTTATCCCAATATTACTTAGTTTATCTAGCTAGCTTAACTTATCTTTTACCCACCTTTTTACCTTCACCTTCAACTGTCGATAGTTAAGATGATTGTCGATGGTTGCCTTGACCAGTGACAATCAAGGTGTACCTCCTTAACCAAAATCATGCAAAATACCCACTTTATTTTTATAAATAAAATCTATCTAAATCTTGTTACATGCCTTTGCATGGATAATTTATAATTAAACAACCCAATTGAACCTTCACTTATACCTCTACCTTGTGCCAATAAGAAGAGAAGAGTTGGGAGGTGAAATCATCTACAATTGTTATCAAGATATTTGTACATCAAGGAGTTTATTTCTTACAAGTAAATTCACCATCAACAATCCAATAGTCTAAAAATCATATAAAATATCTAATTTACCACTACCTCTCCATCGAGTTCTTAGGTACTGTTACGCTGTCACACTTGAGCTAGATTCCACCAATAGGTCAATTATCTCAACCATAACCTAATCAACTTATACTAAGACAAGTAATTATTTTTTAGAATTCATTTACTTTATTTCCATTTTTAAATCAACCTTGGTCTTATCCACCTCTAAAAATCCATCTTCTGGATCTCATCAATCAACCTTTTTACCAACCCAAATCTTCACATAGTAACCATCAATACTTGACTCAACTATTGATAGTCACCTTAACCAGTGATGTTCAACCCAACCACCAATGGTTACTATGGTAGTGAAAACCAACAAGTTAATTTCACCTACCTATACCTAATCAAACCTGATTTTCTATGTTCTTGCCTATTCACAAACCCCTTTCTAATTTTTTGAAGCCTACCCCAACCCTCTAGCACTAGTAATAATTAGTCTGTCACTAATTTAATCATTTATAACATATTTATAAGTAAGAATTATTGTGTTCAATTTTAGTATCTTTTGATCTATCGATGCAAGTACTTTCCTTTCTATTTATGAACTTAATTGTTTAAAACTTGTGGATTGATAGCCCCTAAGGAACCCTTGCTTCTAAGATCTAGCTATCATTAGGAAATCTACTCAACTATTTATCTAACAAATAGGTTTGCTTTAGTGATTTATTATTCTTAGGTCATCCTACCAAGCTAAAGATGATCTCTTCATAATCTTTGGATTTCAATATACACACAATAAATCAAGTTTTTCAATGATACCTATATCGAGTTTCTTTTCTCTTTCTCTAAAATTTAATTAAAAATTCACTAAAACATTATAGCACACCTAATGGGACCCTTGTGTCTCTACTTGGGTTCTTTTTTGATTGCATTCCCTCTCTATTCTATACTCATTAGCAAAATCAAAAGTTTCTTTTAGGCTTAAAAATAAGTGCATAATTGATTGATTGAAAGTTTAGTTCACATAGCTTAACTTAAAGGCAAAGTAATCTATCATAGCGTCACTCTTTATTTCACACACCTAACCAAACCTATTTCATCAATTAAACATCAAACTTACTTTAGACAAGGCCTGAATAGGATTTCATCACCTAATGGTTACCTTACGCTTTTATGGAGATCTTACTTAGAGGTCATTACGAAAGTGTGGACCAACTCAGCTCTCTAGTTGATTATAAACTCTAGATATCAATATATATTGGCTAAGCACCTGACACGCTTATTGATATAGTATGTGAAGTAAGGGGGTATGCCCTAATAAATACCAAACCATGTATTGATTCTAATATAGATTTTTTTGGAGCACCTAAACACAACATAAAACCAACCATAGACTTCCTTTTTAGTACCCTATCTGAAAACCAATTTTAGTCACACATCTTCTTAAGGCATAAGCCAAAAGTGAGATTAATTAAAACTCTAATGTTTAACACATATTTTAGAGTGTGATTTGACTTCTTTGATCTTTTCTTATCTTCTCTTTTTTTGATTATTGAGGTTGTTTATGATTTATATCTCCATTATCTTGCATGTTTCTCACTCACCAACAATGAAGAGACCTTGCAGAGCAAAACCCATCACCAAGCCAACCTACCTCTTCTACCTCTTCATCCATGGACTACATTTATAAACTAGTAGACTCTCCTCACCCCTCAAGAAGTCTTACCTTCCCTTGGGAGGTTCCTCAAGGAGATGAGAATTTTGCCACTTTCTTAGATAACAATCATGTGGCCTTACAACATTATCTTAAAACCCCATCCTACCATATCCTAACTTTAGTTCTATACATAGATCTACCTTATCACATACATTCATATCTCATGGGGAGTACCTAAATTTACATAGTTATTACTCAACTATTAACTATCACTCCTATCCAAAAACCACTCATTAAACCAACCTTTAGTTATATCCCTAATCTACAAGGTCATGTACACACTACCAAACTACCTAACTCTACCTATCCTTATGTATCCTCTACCCAACCTTTGACATCCAATTACTCATATGTGGTAGCCTCCCAAAATCTTACCTACTACCAGCATGTCTCCCAACCACTACAATAGTATACATCTTATAACCTTTCAAGTGCACAACCCTAAGGTGACCTAATGAAGATGTTTATGGACAAGATAACCACCTTAGAGTCATCCATTTTGGGTACTCACAAAATTTTATCACATGACCAAATCTATAATGAGCCCATCCATTCATTTGTACCTATTAGGCCATATCTTCTCTAATGGGAACTTCCCAAGTTCTCTAAATTTCAAAGGAGGATCCCCTATAAAACCTTAGTGAATTTAGGCATGATTTATATCTCATCACCTATAATTATTCCATTCTCCTCTACACCTTCCCCATGTCTCTAGTCAGTCTAGCATTAGACTAGTATAGTGCCATACCTAAGCACTCCCTTTTCTCTTTCACCCAACTGGCTCAAACCTTCTTAGACCACTTTTTGATCAATATATCCAAGAAATTTTCTATCACTGACCTCTACTATATCTAATAGTTTGAGGATGAATCCATTATCAATTTTGTGGCTCATTCAAGGAGTCTATTAACCAACTTTCCTTTTCTTTGCCTCAACTTGAACTCAGAGAGCTCTTTATTAAGGCATGTGCTAAGCATATCTCCTCCACACTATGTGTCCAAAGCTTCCAAACCTTTTATGAATATTTTACCATGGCACATAATTTAGAGAATTGAGCCACTAATTAAGGAAAGATAAAACTCAAAAATAAGAACTCAACCTAAAAAACTAATGAGGCTTATTCCTCTACGTCAAGAAACCAACCCACACCAATACCAAAAGCAAGGGAACCACGAATAGAGTTTCCCTTAAATCCTCTCCTCCACCTTCTATCAACCAATTAAATTCCTCTAGTCCCTCAAATCAGAACTTGAGGAACCAAAACCAAAATAACCAAAAGTAATTCACTCCACTTGGAGAATCATATGCTTTCACCTTGGAGAAGTTACTAAAAGAAAACATCATTTAACTTCCTCCTATCAAGCCACCCCTTTAATTTGACTCTTCTCTTCCTATACCTAGTTGGTGAAATGAGAATGATCTATGTGCTTTTCATAAGGTAATAAAACATGATGTCAGTATGTGTAACACCTTCAAGATCCTTGTCTAATCCCTCATTGACAAGGAGGAGATTACATTGGACAACCCCAATGCACCATCAAACTAAGCCCTTGATATATTTAGGTAACCTTTATCAAACCATGATCCTACCAAGAATGAGATCAATAATGTCAAGTGCTCTCATGATACCCATATAGTTAACATGGTCCTTGATGCAGTCATTATCAAACCATATAGTATCCAATCTTTTGATTCTCCATAATCTATTGAGATAATGGACCCACCTTACCTTCCTTTGGATAATCAAGTAAATTCCATCCTCTCTCCCTCCACTTATTGAGGTAGTGAATCCACTATCCATCCTTTTCACCTATTTATCAAAATAACTAGTGATCACCACCTTGTCTTCACCTTTAGTTACCAAGCAAACCATTCCCCCTTTGGAGATCATTCCCAAAGAGAAACTCATGTGTCTACTTTCCTATAGAGGAACCACCTATCTTAACCTTGTATCCTTTGATTGAGTAATAAGATAAGATAACCATCCCTATGTCTATGCCTAGCAGCTTATCTTTTAGGTCCATTATTCAAGGAATCAAACCAACCTATAAACATTTTTCTAAGCTAGTGAAAAAATTGAAATTTATCTCCAATCCTGACATGGATTGAGCCACCTTTTGGCAATAATTAGGCCTCCCTTATATTACTCAACTAGAACCTCTAACCCTTTCTTGATCAGAACAACCTATCACTTCCATTGACTAACCTTTTAACATATCTAACTAAAAACCAAACCCTCTAACTAACCAAATAAAACCTCCACCAAATCAACTAATTTCAACCACTTAAGCCAACCAAGACCTAAGTAGCCAAGCCCTCTCTTATCATCCCAACTAGGTCTACAAATAATCTTGGTATCCTCCCTACATCAAGCCCTAGTCACCCATCTATGAAAGTGGACCTAACCCCCTCAATCCCACTAACCAAATGTCAGACCAAAGCAACAAAAGAGGCAAAACCAAACCAAGGATATAAGGTCTAAATTTTGCCTCCCTCAACCTTTACCTCTATTCTAGGGCCTCATCCCTCTACCTTGAGCAAGAAGCTATCTATTTCAACCAAAACCTCACCACCTCATTTAATGACACCTTCACAATTTCTCTCTGATACACCTCTTTTCACTATGATAATAATACCTTAGATACATACCTTTCACTCTTCCACCTCTAGCTCACCAACCTCCTCACCTAAACTGAAAGTTACCAACCAAGAATACCACCCTACCCAAAACACCTACCACCAAACCTATTTCCAAGAAACCTATTAATTCAACCATAAAAACAAAGACCATTAAACCTTTACCATCTTTATTCAAATCCTATTCAACCATTTCCCATAGGTTATTACAAACCTCTTGTTTAACCCTACCTCCCATCATACCTTTTGACCCTCTAGCTTCTAAACCTATTTGGTATAATGAGCACCAGGTGTGTTCCTATCATAGGACACCTAGCCAAGTTATAAAGAACTACAAAGCTCTCCAAACCATCATCTACCAGCTTTACAATGAGGATGATATATTAACAGATGAACCTCTTATGATCCCCATACCAATCTAACCACCCACCATACATACCCAACATTCACCCACTCCTCCACTCTCACCTCAAAGTGAAGATGAATCTGACCAATCCTCTATCTCAACCTCTCCTTCTATCAATACTATTAATGTGGTCACCAGAGCATAATAAAAAGTTAAGGGGAAGGCTAAGGTGTCCATTTATTGAATATACCCTCTTTAAATTCCCAACTAACCTTCACCTAACTATCTCCATCTTCCACCAAACCTAAGGTGTCTATATTAGGTGCCTCCCAATCCAATCCCTCAAAATCCATTAGGAGAGTTATACTTAAACAAATCTATTAGACCCTAGTGAAGATGAGATTATATGAGTTAATCTCTACCTCTCCCCATCACTATAAAGTAATAATAGAGGCTTTGATCTCTATTAAGGTTCAACTTGAGGACCACCGACCTCTAGCCACCTTTATTTGTACCCTTCATATTTCCAATGTTGTTACCTTTAAGGATTCAAAAATACCCTCCATTCATCTTGAGGACCCTGATCCTCTCTTCTTTATTACTACTTACATAAACCAAACCCATATCAAATGGGTCATGATTGATGGGGGTGCTAGCATCAACATCATCTCCTCTCACACCTACAACCAACTCAACTTTTCAGATAATGTCATGTCTAAATATTTGACCATCCTTCAGTCTTTCAATGATACCATGGTCACTACCTTAGAAACTATCATCTTTCATATCTATTTAGGACCATACATGTTCTTTAAATTTTTCTATGTTGTAGTAGGTGAATTATAATACATCTTTTTGGGATGACCTTGGATTTTCTCCATGGGATACATTTCCTCTACCCTCTACCACTATATTAGGTTTGAGCATGAAAATTAGGTCATCACCATCCAAGCTGACCTATGTCCCTTCTCAACATGACACATGACCTATCACCCTGATGATGTCCTCATACCCCCATCCAACACACCCTCAATAGCTAAAACTCAAACTCCAACACTAAAATGGATATCATATCCCCTTCCACTAATGAGGCATCAATTATTTCCTCTATACCTTTGCACAAAATCCATACCATAGACATTTTTGAATCCATGTTATATCATCTTTCATTGGGGGATTACCAACTTTTATCACTTGATGTTTTCCCTAATCCTCATGATTATGGGAAACTTACCAACTAGTTGAGATATGACCCCAACATTAGAACTATCATTCCCTTTAGACCTCCCCACCATCAAACCCATTTTATTTATGGGGGACTGAAAAAATCCCTCAATGCTCCCTACCACTTCTCTACCACCTTGACCATTTACCATTAGTTTATCTTACCTAGATAAACTAAACTTTGCCAAAACATACCTTCATTAGTGTGTTTAGAAAGGCTTCAATCTTGGGTGATATGAACATGGCCCACATGAATAGGTTACCATAAAAAATAGGAAGCCATATGAGAATTATGAACTTGTTTTCATCTTTCCTAATAAGAAGAAATCCAAACAATCCACCACTATAATTTTTGAGGAGGATATCCCTTCCTCACCAACCTCACCTCCACTTGTGTGTGAGGATGATGGCATCATCCCACCTAAGATTTTTTATTCAACATGATCATCCTTAGACCCTTGACTGATCAGAAGGAAGGGGTAACCATAACCATCACTTTGACCCATCTTGAGATGATAAGAGAAGACTCTCCTACTATTAACATTATTCAGTGTTAGGATGATGATTCTTCTTCTCACTTATCTTGCTACCCCAAATTATTCAATCCATAAATCCTTTCCTTTTGAGTATTTGACCATGCTAAATGAATCCACCATGGATACCAACTTGGGTACTCTAGATAACCCTCACATTGTAAAAATCAACCAATCATTGAATATGAGGGAAATTTGGGACTTTGTATCCTTCCTTCAAGACTGTAACATAGCCTTTGTCTTGGTCTTATAATGACATGCCCAGTATTGATCCCACCATTGCTATCCATAACATAGTCACTCACCATGATGCCAAACCTATAAACAAAAGCTCTGATGCATGCATTCCCACATAGCCCTTCTTATCAAAGAAGAGATTTAGAATATTCTATCTATCAACTTTATTCAACCCATTGACTACCCCCAATGGGTCTTGAATGTGTTACCCATAACCAAAGCCATAAGAGGACTACACATTTATGTATAATTTCATGATCTCAATCTTACTTTCCCCAAAGATGACTTTCCCTTACCTAACATTGACTAACTTATTGATATTATAGCTGGCCATAAGATGTCATCTCTCACAGATAGGTTCTCGGCTTACAATCAGATCCTAATTACACTTGAAGATCAACATAAAACCACCTTTACCACCCCTTATGGAAATTTTTGCCATAGAGTCATGCCTTTTAGGCTAAATAATGTTGGTGCAACTTATCAATGTGCCATGACTTATATCTTCCATGACATTATCCATAATTTTTTAGAAGACTATGTGGATGACCTTCTTGGAAAATCCAAACTCTAAAAAGATCACTTGGTTGTTCTTAAGATCATATTTGAATTCCTTACCCATTACCTTATCTACCTTAACCCCAAGAAGTGTATTTTTTGGGTCTTATTAGGAAACATTGTTGGATTTATTGTCTCCCTTCATGGAATTGAAGTTGATCCAACCAAAATAAAATACATCTTAGATGTTATTTCCCCAACCTTAAGTAGCTTCATAGCTTATAATGCAAACTAAAATCCATTCATCATTTCAATTCCTAACTTTCAGATGAGTGCTAACCTTTCCACCATTTTTTGAATAAGGATGTCTCTTTCAAGTGGAATAATGATTGTCAAAAGGCCTTTGATTCCCTTAAAGAGTACCTTATAATTCCACATATCCTCACCCCTCCTAAAGATTACCAAACTTTCTACCTAATTATCTCTACCATTGAGCATTCCCTAGGGGTAATGCTAACTCATCAAGATGAACAACATAGAGAGCAAGCCATATACTATATTAGTCACACATTTATTGAATATGAGACTTGATATACCTATATTAAGATAATTTTCTTGGTTTTATTATTCATGGCCACCAAGCTTTATCACTACCTTCTTAACCATAAAAACTACATCATTACCAACAACAACATGCTCAAGTACATGCACTCCAAGCCATTCCAAAACTAGTGTGTGGACAAGTCACTCATGCTCTTAGTAGAGTTTTACCTCCTTTATAAAAATTTAGTTAAAGGGAAAGTCATCAAAAAATAATTGTCTAAATCACCTTTGGCAAAAAATTACCATCCTCTTCTTAAGTTACCTAATGAATCCATTGCAGTCCTCTATCAAGCAGATTTTACCTATCAAGTCACCATGTTATTTGATAAATCAAAGTGTCAATATGGTGGGGGAGTATGTATCATCCTTATCCCATTTAATGTTGAACCTATTCCTTTGTCCTTTAATATTGATTTTAAATGTACCAATAACATGGCTGAGTATGAAGCCCTAGTAATAGGCCTTCAGACTACCTTAGCCCTAAGAGTCAAAATAATCAATATCTTTGGTAAGTCCCAATTTGTGTTTAATCAAATAAATAGATCTTACTAATGTAAGAATGATGTTTTATAGTAGTACAAGTAACTAGTTAACAAAATCTTAACATCATTTAAGTATTACTACATCCAATCAACCTCATAATCTACAAACAAGTTCACTAACACCATATCTTCCCTTGCCTCTTAGATACCATCCTCACCCTTGGACTCTAATATTTCTATTATTATCTACAAACTTACTAATCATTCTATGTAAAACTAAATTCTCTTATAATTTTTAGTGTGGAGGAGACCCAACCTAACCTTTGGTATCAGTAAACCTTTGACTATCTTAACCTTGGCATAGTTCCTTCTGACCTCTCTAGGAATTCTTGAAGATCATTTATCTAAAGTACCTCTCCTATACCATTATAGGGGGAATCCTCTACAATCATAGATTTGATGGCCTCCTCTTCCATTGCCTATGTAATCAAGAAACCTCTCATACTATCAAGGAAATGCAAGATGGTATTTGTGGGGGTCATTTTAGTGGCCTCACCATAGCTAAGTTCATCCTTTATTTTGACTATTACTGGCCTACCCTTAACCAAGATTGCTATGATTGTGTAAAAAAGTGTGTCAAGTGTCAACAACATATTAATTTACATCATAAACCTAACCATAGCCTTAATGTTTCTACCAAATTTTGTCCCTTCTCATAATGGGGTCTATACCTTATTGGTGAAATTAACCCTCACTCCTTGTAGTGACACAATTTGATCATTATTATGATTAAGTATTTTACCAAATGGGCAGAGGCTATTCCTCTAGTCTAAACTAAAGTGGAAATGATTATCAAATTTATCAACCATCATATCATCTACCACTTCAATCTTCCACATAAGATTATCACCGACAATGGTAAATCATTTAAGAACAAGTAAGTCCAAGATCTATGTGACATATTTGACATTAAGTTAAGTTTTTCCTCTCCCTATCAACCTTAAGCTAATGGATAGGTATAATCCTCTAAAAAAACTCTTAACAAAATGATAATTAAAATGGTCAATAAATTAGGTCAAGATTGGCATTTGCACATCCTCTTCACTTTGTGGGTATATCATACTAGCATTAAAACCTATACAAGTACTACCCCATTCTCTCTTATGTTTAGAGTAGAGGCAATCTTACCTCTTGAAGTCCAAATTCCATCTCTTCACATATATTTGTAAGATCTCATTTATGAGAGTGATTATTGTCAATACCTTTTAGTCACTACTCACCTCAATATCTACCAAGATCATGTCAAGTATTCTTATAATAAACACTTTAAAGTGCAAGAATTCAGTATCGAAGACCTCATCTTAAAGGAAAACAAACACATCACTAACATGGAGAAAGCTAAGTGGGTTAAGTTTTCTTTCAATTGGCTTGGACCTTATATCATAACTCATAAGTATATATTAGGAGCTTACCAATTGTCTTCTCTCGAAGGCCACCCAAAACCTAAGCCCATCAATGCTTCATATATGCATCCATTCTTTTGTTAAGAAGGATCATTTTCACTTTTTTTTTAGCTTAAACTCATCCCTTACTATCTACCCACATTCCATATCCCTATTTTAGGGGCAACTAATCAAAACTAAATCATGTGATTAGCTATCACCAACATATCATTATCTTTAATAATGGGTATCATGGCTCTACCCATGGCATGGTTCTCATGGTACTTTCTACACCTTCATAAGATATATTCCCATGGTCATTCTCACCTAAACCTCTTCACACCTACTCAAACTTCTTGTGATTTTAATTTTTTCTTTATAAAGATGAACCATTAAGCCAACCTAAGAAAGTTTATGCCAAGAAAAATAACAAAATTTATATCACTAGTAATCATGGGTCATTCCTAGTATTCAAAGACTACTATGAAGTATAATAATTAAAAACCTATTTGAAATTTCCAAAATGTAAAGTGGACTTTTTGCTTGAAGGACAAATATCAAAAGTATTAAGTAAAACACATAAACTTAGACCACTCCCTTGAATGATGGTTGAGTAAGCACTTATCAAAAGCATATTAATTTTTTTTGAAGCTTCTCACATCGATTAGCTTCCCATAATTAGTAAAAGACCCCTTATTAAAATCAAAACAAAATAAAATTAATATTGAAAGCCACAATCAGCTCTCAAGTAGCATAATAAGGTGGAATCTATAATTGGATTTCACAAGTATACTTCTCACATTTATTAGTCTACACTCCACTTTGGCATAAGCTTGCTTACCTATTTTTTTAGAAATCTAGAGAAGAGGCAAGCTAGTCTCACAAGAAGGTTCCATTTTCACCCATCTCCCCTTTACACTATATGCATTGGATTTTTTATTTTACTTAACATTATATGGCTAAGACACCTTTTAACCAACTAATGAACACTCAAATGAAGCCTTTGAAGGGCTTAAGTTCATTAAGCCAATCCACTTTTGTTTTGTTTTCTAATCCCTATCAATCAAGAAGCATCATGCCCTCTTCTTATCTTATCATGAATAGTTGATCTTTCCATTATGACATATGTCTCTTGGTTATCTTTGTTGTCTGCCTATCTTGTGTTGTTGATTATTACTACCTAATGTGTTTTTCTTTAAGCCAAATTTTCAATAGTGTGTGATCAAATCATAATCATAATCCAAAGCATAAATCATAACAATAACCCCAAAAATTACCATCATAAGTAATAAATAAACCAACGATTATTTTTCACCACATGTCTAAAAATAATGAAATCCAAAATACTCATTAAAAATTTAGCATGTCATAAGAATAACCATAATTTAAAACCAACTCATGCCTAGTTAAACATATATCAATGTCCATAAAACCAAAGCATAAGGATAATATGTAAGTAATGTAAACATCATATCATAAGTAATAAACATGGGTAATAACAAAGATCACACATATATAGCTTGTGAGATAGATAAACATCATCATATACAATGTATAAATATCTCTCAAAACATGTACATCTCGTTACATCAACATGTAGGCCAATATCAAAATAATGTACATATATCACTATAATGTATTAGATCATATAACATCATGCCCCTAGGGAACCACTACCACTATCCCCTCCTACTCCTGCACCTATACCTAAAATACCATCTAGTGTTGGTCTTCTTGGGATGCTAACCTATCCTATCACTGATGTAACCCACTAACTTAGAGTTCTCATGGCCTCCCCACCTACTAAATTAGCTATGTATTCACCCCATCAAGGATCTAATAAACATTGTGCTAACACTATAGCCTCATAGTATCTCAACTCCTCAACCATGTCCAACTATCATGCCATTGGAATAATACTAGGTGGCCTTACTGGTATTTTCACTACTCTTACCCTTTGCCTTAGGGTATCCCTCTCCTAAGTCACTAAACTAAGGGAGGTCCTTGCCTAATTTATCTTAAATATAATAATGGAAAACTAACCCTATAAAATGTTAATCTATCCCTATAATGTGGCCACCTATCCCTATAAACCTATGATCTATGCCTACATATCTACCAGTGCTACCATTACCTATCAATCTTGACCACCACCTTGTACTTGTGCCCCAATAGGATCTACATCCATGGCCTATTGACCCCTATCGTCCCATCCAAAATTAATTGCTTCATATAAGGCTTGGTACTAGGCCACATAGCTATTAATAATGCTGATATAATTTATCCCTACTCTGGTAAGTTTCTCTTCATGATCCAAACACTACATCCTATGGCTTAGTATTAGGTAACAAAAACTTTGCATCTTCCCTCCTATACCTTAGGAAAGTAGCCAAAATCTCCTAAATGAGACCAAACTACCTCTGAGCTCTATCAAATGGATCATCTTAGTCTCACTATCTTTCCTCTTATAGATCCATCACCATCTTTGTAATGATAGTATGTGCCATGTATAATGGACCCATATATGCCACCCCACATATGGTATCTAGATCACATCTCCCACCAAATAACCCTCTAATGCATCTTAAAACTAGTCTATGTCCCTCACCCCTCCACTTGCACATATCAATGCATAGTCTCCTCTCCACCATAAAAATCCCACTATGTAAGGTACATGGGTACACCCCTCCCATGTCAATCCCAAAGGTCTCAAAACTTTGATGTGTTCATATGTCCAAAAATGGAACATAAAACCCACACTAGTCCCATTCATTCATAAGCTTATAATCCCCATAGCTCCCTATAAATTTGGACCAACAACATAAGAGCCCACCTAAACATTATCTTTCCCAGTAGCATCTCTACCAATACTCCCAATGGTAGATATGGAAAACATCCACTACTCAAATCTAGCAATGTAAAATAGGACATGACCATCATCATCATCATCATCACCATCATCATCAACACCATCATCATCATCATCATCATCATCGTCATCATCATCATCATCAGCATCAGCATCATCAACATCATCATCATCATCATCATCATCATCATCATCATCATAATAATAATAATAATAATAATAATAATAATAATAATAATAATAATAATAATAATAATCATCATCATCATCATTTTCATCATCATCATCATCATCATCATCATAATAATAATAATAATAATAATAATAATAATAATAATATTATTATTATTATTATTATTAATCATCATCATCATCCTCATCGTCATCATCATCATCCTCATCATCATCATCATCATCATCACCATCACCATCATCACCATCATCATCATCATCATCATCATCATCATCATCATCATCATCATCATCATCATCATCATCATCATCATCATCATCAACACCATCATCATCATCATCATCATCATCATCGTCGTCATCATCATCATCATCATCACCATCATCATCATCATCATCATCGTCATCCTCATCATCATCATCATCATCATCATCATCATCATCATCATCATCATCATCATCATCATCATCATCATCATCATCATCTCATTTATAACCCTCTAATATAATGGCTCGTAATCAAAACTACCTAAATACCACCTCACATGGGCCCAATCCTCACCATATAGTAGCTTCATCTACTCATTCCTATCCTCAAACTCAATATGGTAATTTATCTCCCCTCAAATTGATAGCTATGTGATCTTATGAACATCCTATAAAAGGATGGTAATGTCTCTGATAAGAAATAAGAAGGTGTTTATGGTTGGATCCCATCTCTCGATAAGGGATACAATCATCACCACATGTCATGATAAGTATTGGTAGTGTCACATGGCTCATAAGATAACCTCCTCCATATGTTTCCACTTGTCACTAGTTATACCTCCATGGGTCTCTACAAATATCTTGTGAACCTGATCCTTCATCTGGATCTACTCCCATGCCTACAACACAATCATGTTAGCATGCACACTTAGTTTTCCAAATCAAGCTTAGTATTAACCTCGACCCACCTTTTTCAACCTTTTACATCTATAAAATTATCTATAGAAAAAAAAAAGTCTACCCTACCTAGAAAATTTCAAACATCTTTCCTACACTTATCAATCTAATACCTAACTCTACCCAAACAACCATTTTTTTACCTACCAATCCTACATATCATCCTATCCTTTACATGACTTAACTTTTTTACCCATTTAACACCTTTATAAACAATATACATTGAAATATCTTTCTCCCAACACTTATTATTTACCCACCCTCTTAAACTAACTTAAATGTGATGGTTCACTTGAACCATCAATGATCTTGTAACCTTTTTTTATCAATGGTTGATTCATGATGATCAAGCTTGACTATCGACAATTAGGTCAAACTATAAATGTTCACTATGGGTGACCATCAGTGGAAAAATATTAACCTACCTCCTCCTAAAATTATCCCAAACATAAGGTATTAACATCTAACCTATCTACAACTACCTTATACACTACCTTCAACCTATAAACACTTTTAAATTAAAATTTCATTAGTTAAATTTTCCCAAATTTACCAAAACATAAACCTAGGTCATAACCACTAAAACCCTATAAATTTAACAATAAATAATTAAATTTAACCACTTATTAGACCTAATTGACTAATCTATCAATTTAAATGACCCCCTACTTCATTCCTTTTGTGTTGTCAAGGTTAGAACCCACATGTTGCTTAACCATGTCCTCATTCACCATGCATCATTGGTCCCTATAAATTACCTTGAGCAAAAAAAACCCTCACCAATAAAAATATTCCACCTCAATTAAATGGTCCATCAAATTTTATAAAAATGAAAAATTATCACTCATCAGTTGCATAAAAATCTTGGAGGTCAGTAAATTATGAAAATGAAATGTCATTTTCACTTTTTGTTCAGCCATTTAGGGTTTCACCTTGATCATCAATGTTTAGGGTGATCATTGATGGTCAACCCTTAGGACCCCTAACCATAGACAATTAGGGTCCCATCCATTTAAATTTTTTTAAGCACCTAACCTAGGTGACACTCTTTAGAGATCACCTTTTTCCACCCTAAACTTATGGAGATTGCCCTTATATATCCCATCATTAAACCACATCTACCTTGACATTGGTCACTTTTTATTACATTTTTATATATTTTTTGATGACTGTGCTTGGTATCTTTAACCATACTAATTGACCTTTCCATGTTGACCATTTGCATTTACACCATGCAGTGTACAACCAGATCATTTAAGTCTTTTTGAGAGCACTCCCTACCTCAAATACCTATGACACTTGACCCATTTGTGTTTTTTAAAGGATCACTTCTTACCTCAGATACCTATGGAAACACTAACTATAAATAAGAAAATAATCTATGAGTGTCCTCAACTCCCACACCTATATGTGGTCATGTGGTTCACTTTTCACTTACCCTTCTTATCATCGACTCTTATTATTTTTACCAACATGGGCAACTTTGGTCTTTGCATGATCTTAACTATTGCACTTAGTCATATTTTGTGTGTAAGTTTACATTTCAAATTCCCAATCCTCTTCTCACCCACATCATAACTCACTATATATCACTTACCAAACATACACCCAATTTTATTCTTCCTCATTGACTCTTGGTTTGAGGGGGAACACCTCCTCCCATGCTTAGGGCAACTAGTTTTGTTTTTAAACTTGTTGATTCAAAGCCACATAACAAAAAGGGGTAAAATGTAGACACTATAAATTTTCACACTATGATTCCAAATGTTGAAAACAACCCTAGACCACTTAGGACCCCCCTTGGTACCAATTTCACCCCTTGACTTCCAATCAATCCCCATCACAATAAATTTACCCAACTAACTTAACTTAGCTTTTACTTACCTTTTTAACTTCACCCTTGACCATCAATAGTTAGGATGACTAATTATGGTCACCATGATCATTAATGGTCAAGGTGCACCTCCTTAACCAAAATCATGCAAACAATTAGCTTTGATTTTCTAAATATAAGTTGTATAAATCCTATTATGAGCATTTACATGGATACTTTATAATTAGATAATAGAATTGAACCTTCACTTCCACATCTTGCTTGTGCCTATAAGAAGAGAGGATTTGGGAGGTGAAATCATATATAATTATTATCAAGAGATTTATGCATCTAGGATTTTATTTCTTATAGGTTGAATCACCATCAATAATCCAATAATCTAACAATCATATCAGAGATCCAATTTTCCATTGCCTCTCCATTGAGTTCTTAGGTGTCGTTACTCTATCACACTCAAACTAGATTCCATCAATAGGTAAACTTCATCAAACATCACCCAATAAACTTATGGTAAGACAAGTACTTATTTCTTATCATTTATTTACTTTATTACCATTTTACAATCAACCCAGGTCTTACCAACCCCTTGAAATCCATCCTCTAGATTTCATCAATCAACCTTTGTTACCAACCTAGATCTTTACATAGTAGCCATCGATGGTTGACTCAATTATTGGTCACTTTGATCATTAATGGTCACCTTAACCATCGATGATCAACCCAACCACTGATGGTCACTATGGAAGTGAAAACTAGAAAGTTAATTTCACCTACCTATACCCAATCAAACCTTATTTTATCTGTTCATGCCTGTTCATAGACCCCTTTCTATTTTTTTGAAGCATACCCCAACCCTCTAGCACTAGTATTATTTAGTTTGTCACTAATTTAATAATTTTTAACATATTTCTAGGCAATTATTTTTGTGTTTAATTTTAGTATCTTTTTATCTATTGATGTAAGTACTTTAATTTCTATTTATGAACTTAATTATTTAAAACATGTGGATTTATAACCCATAAGGTAGCTCTCACTTCCAAGATCTAGTTATTGATAGGAAATCCACTCAACTATCTATCTAAAATATAAGTTTTCTTTAGTTTTTTCTTATTTATAGGTCTTCCTCCCAATCCAAAGAGGATCTCTTCATAATATTTTGATTTTAATGTGTGCATAGTCAATCAAGTTTTTCAACCATACCAATATCAAGTTTCTTTTCTCTCTTTCTTTAGAACTTAAGCAAAAGTTCACTAAAACACTTCTATTTAATTAGAATGTGATTCACTAAATACTAAAGATACTAATGAATATCCTAATCCAACCCCTACTAAAATAATACCTATTTTTCACTCTCCACCTAAAGAGAATGGTATCCCACATCCCTTTAATAAGGTCCAAGTTACCATTCCTCCAAAGGTTCAAGTGAGCACACGCCCTCTCTATGATCTAATTGATAAATGTAACATTCCCATGACTAAAATAAATGATCAAATTTAAATTTTAAATGAACCATTTCAAGATACTAATATAACATCCCAAGAGATTATTTCTTTGATGCATGTAGTTGGTTAATTACAACACCAAGTACATCTCCTTACTTTGGAAAATAAGGCTTATAAGTATTGGATGGATGCAAATGACTTGCATGGTAACCCTATTTTAAAGATATTTGTCAAATATTCATTGCCTAAGCACTTATAGATACCATCATTTCCTCAATTTCATGGAACTAGAGATCCATTCATACACCTTAAAGCCTTTCATAAGGCTTTGCCATCTCATGTGAGTCCTTTGATTCTGCTTAAGTTGTTTTGGCAAACATTAGTGGGTAATGCACATAATTAGTTCTTTCATATACTCCCTATTATTTCATTACATATATATTTTTACTTAAAGGAGACATTTCTCAGATATTACATAGTAAACATGGGCCCTCATGTTACATATGAGAAACTTTTTACATTGCATCAAAATTATTTAGAGCTAGTTAGTGATTATATCTTATGATTCAAGACACACATGTTACACTTGATCTATAAACCAACAAATTTAGAGGTTTAACATATATTTATAAGGGGATTCACCAAACCCTTATAGAGAATATGTTATATCAGATAGAGTCCTCGTTTAAACACTTATGCTATACAATTTTAACCTTGGAAAAGAAATTATGATTGATTGAGTCAGATTTAGTCGATCGGCTTACTCTATATTTCATAGTATTACCTCCATCTAAATCTCCTAGCACTTAGCATCCACCATGTCCCAAAAAATTTAGGAGACCATAACCAAAATAGTAAATAGTTAAGAATAGAGAGCTAGTTTTTAGAGCACCACATATTATATGCAATATAAGGAACAATAGTAGGGCACCACTATAGTATGATTTAAAGTAGGATATACCATATGTCATAGTATCAAAACTAATATATAGGAGATTAAACACATTTCCTTTTACTCATCATTGAGATCCAAATCTCTTACATAAATAGACACATCACCCCTTTTATAACTATCATCCTATCTATGGACATAGAGACAATTATTGTTATGGATTCAGGGCTTGTATTAATAGATGTGTTGATAATTTCATCATAGAATTCACACCAAGGACATCAATATTTACCTTATCATATATCCATAGACCTCATTCCTCTATGACTGAGTCATCTTAAGACATTCCTTCATAGGAATCATCAGCTACTCATCATGAGAGTAATGTAGTTTCTAGGATAGAGCCTCATAGGAGATATCCTATCCCACTTACTTAGAGGGTTTGGAGACCAATCCAGTGAGAGTAGCTGACATATAGAAGTGTAGTATGTGGATTACATATTTTATTTCCATATATATATATATATATCTACATATTCATAGTTACTGTAATAGAGTTTTTACGGTCCTATCTCATATAACAACCCAGTACAATTAAGATTATATAAACCCACATCATAGAGTACTATTCTAGAAAGATATTCATTATAGATAAATTTTAATGGACCTATTTCATGTATCAACCCACTGTAATTGAGATTATATGAGCCCCATCATAGGTTACAATTCCGTCTTGATCTATTACTAAATCATATGCACCACAACAAAGGCCATAGGGTGTTATTCCATGTAGCAATCCATTATGATTACAGATATATGAGCCTCCTTCACATTACACAATTTTAGTTATGCATCCATTGAGGTTGTATTTTATAAAATCTCCATGTATAGCTATTGTTAGTGCATCATAGAAAGCATCAAATATAGGGCATGTTATTACATAGCATGAGCAGTATGGCCACTTGTTCAGTTAGTCATTAGGATTCAGATAGTGATATAATAATTATGGGGATGATATGCACATAGTGATATCTTATATCCCCTTCTACTAATAACTAAAATTCCTAGTTTTCATGGGAAAACTCAATTACATAATCATATCAAAAACAATAAACAAGAGTAACAATAAATTCCCATACAAAGTAAAGATTAATGATAGCAAAAATTAAAAGATGCCAATAAAAAATCCTAGATAGTTTTTAGCTATAGTATTCACACCCAAGATGGTATCATTGAGGTCTCATGCCTCTACACATAAATCACATTTTTAGAGAGTTTATTCTACTACTAGATGGGTCCCTAAGATACCCATAGTTGCATGCACTTCTCAAAGTTATAGGGGACCCCACAATCAATTTCCACTATAGAGATTTTAGAGCACTTATAGCATACACAAATTTTAGAGTCACAGTCTCAGCCCTTCCATCATGATTCATGATCCTACATGATCCCTCTCCTTGATAAAAGATACCATGATAGGGATTCTCTTATGAGACTCATTGGTTAGTATCATTTCTTCTTAGTCTTTCTTGTACATAATTTCTTAGCTTACTTCTACATAGTTTCTTTTCACTTTCTTGTACATAGTTTCCTTATGATTAATTGTACATAGATTATTTAAAAATACCAAAAATAATAGAATATTTCAAAATACCAAAAACAATATAACATGTCAAAATACAAAAAATTCAAATAACTCAAAACACCAAAACACTTTTCAATTATACACATTATTCTTGCTTTACATTTCTACTACCATGCTAGACTTACATTTTTCTATTCTATGTTTATCTACATTACCATGCTTCACTTGATCTTATTTGAGTGTGTACAATGATGCCCAAATCCCTGATTGCTTCACTCTACCCATTAAGTGGGCATCCTACTTCTACATTTGAGACATACATCGACATATCTACCCACCAAGGGCATCTTCTACATAACTACACCATCTAGGTTATGTCATTCCTACACCACACACTCTATTTATCATGTTGATGTACATTCTTACTAGCTTACATAGATTATTCTATTGAAAATCACTAGTATATATAACTTATGTATTTCTTAGAATCTACCTAGTCTTATACTACATGTTTTGCATACTTTCACTTCTTACTTTGATTAGTTAGATGTAATAGTATTTCTAATATTTACATTCCTTCCTTTCTTGCTTTGATTAACTAGATGTGATTACATTTATCAGTTCCTATTTTTTTACTTGTATGTGGCTTAAGACATTTACCAATGTCTTTTTCTTGTACTTTTATATGTTATTATGGCCCTCATACTAATCTTGCTTGTTTGAAATTGTATGTGTGTGTGGATATTTAAACATGCCTTGTATGCTTGCTTTCCCAATTTGAGTGACATGTGCCCATGTCCCTTGTTTTCTTAGACCCTTGGCCTCTTTTGTATGCTTCTTTCTTCTTCCCTTATGTGCTTGTTATTTGCTTCTCAATTGTTTACAATGACATGATCCACATCATGCATTATCTTACCTTATTGTATTCCATGATGGACATCATGCTCCATCCCTCCTTGATAACTAACCATATTTTAAGTTTTAGTTCATTATATTACACATGTTATTACATTATTACATCTATCTAGGCATACCCTTGTTAATAAAACAATATCCAACACAAACTATACTATATCTTGATATATATTTTCTATTATCATTGATATATCATGTATTTTATAACATAACACACTTGTAGGCCTCTTTCTTGTAAGTGTAGTCATTACAGGGTCTTCATTCCTACCCTTGAAAGAGGGGGAAACAAATAAGGGTTTTATCACTGAGATCAGAGCCATCTACTGATGAAAATCAATTTTTAGAACACTCAAAAAAATAATCAAAATTTAAAACACATAGTATAGACTAGAGAAATAAAGATGAACATAGAATATTCATTAGAAGTAGTAAAGGATAAAAGTGCCCCATTTGTACTACAACACTAGACACTAAAGTGTCTGCTTTTTGGTGCTCTTGTCCAAACAATTGAAAACCTAGAATTTTCAAAAATAGATAGAAAGGTAAGGTCAATTATAGTTTTGTCAACTACAATCTAGCTAATATTAGGCAATTTAAATATAGCTTTTCTTAGATTATCTAGATATAGAGGGCACCATGCATGTCATGATGGCTCTCACTTCTAGTTTCAGATTGGGTAGTTGGTACAACTTCAAAATCAAAATCCATTTTATAGACACTAGTGATTGGGGCTAATGTACATAGCACATTTACCTTATTTTCTTTCTAATTCATTATATTTCCTAGGTATTCTTAATAGTTACATGTATTATTACATCTATAGGTAGTTGGCATCATTTTGGAGTGGCTTTAATATAAGTTTAGTTATCAGTTCTGAAGTGGCTTTTATACAAGCCTAATTTCCACCTTTTGGAGTGGCCAAGATTGGCCTAGTTTTCAATACACATTTAGCTATCCATACCACATTGCTAGATTATAGAGTATTCATGGGCTTCATAAGCCATCTCATATAACACAATTCATACTGGTATCAATTCATAGTTCATACTTAGTAGGCAATGATGAAGCTTAAGGACTATCTAGTCTTTGTATTCTTGAGCCACCTACTTAGAGGGATTGGACACATAGTCCAACATTTACTAACACATACATGATCACACAACTTCACTACATAATGGGTGATGATAGAGAAAAAGGACCATCCTTTCTATTCTTGAGCCACCCTTGAGAAATTGAGCACTTAGCTCTATTCATGATACTACTCTTGGTAAAAAACATACCCAACATCACATATCATCACTTAACAACACTTAACATCACAATAGGATTTGTATTAGTTCACATACCTAGTGAGGTATATTAATTCCTTTTTCTTCCTCCCTCTTTTACCCAACCTTTGCACATTCTTATTTTAGACATAAAATGTCTAATAAGAATTGATCTACTCCTTTTTTTTATCTTTTAGATTTATACTTCATGTTGTGCTCTCTCTACACACACTCATCATCATACATCTTCATGGGATTCACCCTTATAGGTAAGTTTAGGTACGCTTTCTATTTTTCTTTATCTTAGTATTTCAATTTTTTACATCACTAGAATACAGGTGGAGGGAAATATAGTCATATAAAATGTCCAAATTGTTAGTTTGAGTGTGGCTTGCAACACCTTATCCATAGGTTATTTTTTCATGCTCTTAAAACCATTTTAGACACCTTTTTTCTCATTACAAATCATTTAAATCCATCTAAATGGTCATTTCACCTCATCCAGATAGTATTCTCCATGTCAATCATGTTCCCCTAGGTCCCAAGCATGTAGGATAGGAGTTCCCCATTTGGACTATAAGTTGAACACCAAATCATCCAATTTTCAATAGTCCTATCCATTTGTGCTTTGAGCCCCAATGGTCATTTTCATCTGGTTCTTATAGTTAATTATGTTAGCCTAACATGAATAAATCTAACCCATGATCAATTATTCCCTATAAAATCCCACTAAAATCTCATTTAAAAGGGAAGTGACAAAAATTAAAAATCAAGTAAGAATACAAATAAAGTACTATAGGCAAACTTCCCTATTCTTTACACACAGTCACCCAACACAACTACAAACCTACTCGGATCCTCATACCAGTACAGTTCCACCTCAAACATTATCAATTTCATACTTTCATCCACATCACACTATTACACAAAGCCCACTAGGTGAGATAACTACATATGGCTTGATCCCTCTTTAGAGTATTGGTATGTATGTAATATTCACACATAAGGGGTATGGATTGTACATTTAGTACATCTTTCACATTAACCCCCCTCTCTTTCTCAAATGACTCAAATATTTTTTTATTAAGCATGATGGAAGGTTACGGTTTGAAGACAAAATTATCTCCACAATAAGTTTCATAAACAACTAGCACTTGATTTTTCATAGGCATGCTCACACAAGGACAATGTAACTACCTAGAAAGTTTTAGGTCTCTATGATTAATTTGGATAATAATGGCAGGAATAGACAATAGTGTTAGACACCAAAACATCCAATTTTTGGTGCTCCTATCTTTTTTCCCAATGAAAGCTAGATTCATATTTATGACACCTTCCTAATCATGCACAACAATTTTCAACCTATGTATCATCTATCTCAGTCTATTTTCCATCTAAGTTATATTTATTTTTATTTATTACTATTTTTAGAAAGGTGAAAAATATAAATAGTTGCATAAATTAGGACTATATTTATTGTCATATTTTGTACTAATTTATTAATCTAGACCCTTGACTAAAATAAAAATAAAACTCCATTATTATTAAATAAGTTAAATCAAAAGGCCTCAAGAAGGCTATGAAGAAGGTGAAAATATATTTGAATAACAAATCTCTCCTTCGATCCTCAAAAGTTTTCTTATGTTCCATATTAGTTATCTCATTATCCTTATCCTCATGAAGAGCCAATTCTATCCTTAAAAGATCTGAATAGCCTTAAATTTACAACTTATAACCAAGTAGTGATGTTTGGGGAAAATAAGGATGAAGAGAGTGATGACCAAGAAGTTGATGTCAAGGAGGAAAACTCTATGTGTGTTCAAGACCCATTTCCTTATCCTAAAAAACCTATAGCTTATCCATCTTGGAGGTCTATCTAATAATATTTTCAACATGAAAAATAATCCTTAGTTGAGAAGGTGAGAGATGAATTTGCATCTGTTGATGAGCCTCAAGAAGGATATGATAAAGGTGAGGTGGTTGTTAAATAAAATGACATGTCTATAGCTCAATAGAACCATCTCTCTCTCCAATAATTATTTCAAGTGTCTCATTCCATCCACATGCACATTCATTATCCCTCCACCATACCTCCTACTTTATTTCCAACTCATTAAATTATTCACCACCCTCCCACCTCATACCTTTTTGAAAGAGAACCCATCCTATGAGAGGCAAGCAAAGAGGAAGAAGCTTAATTTATAGGTGATAAAGAAGATGACACAAGTGTATATAAATAAGATTTCATCATAGGGACTCCCCTTAGTGAGTACAATCACAAGTCAACCCTCTTGAGTCAATAAAGAGAAGATATAGATGAAGTTTTAGTTGTTCACAAATAACTTCATCAATACATGTGATAGACCTATTTATACATGTTCAATGAATATGAAGGTCTTAAGAATCTAGTTCTTGAAAGAGAGAAAAATGAGATTTCTGAAGAAGAATTAAAGGTTCTTAATGAACAAACAAGTCTTGAAGAACATCACCAAAAATTTTAAATACATGATGGAAAAATCTATGATTACAATGATATTCATGAACATGGTCAAGAGGATGAGCTTGAAGAGATTGTGTTTCTTAAGACATAAATGATTGGAAGTAGCATATTAAGCTCCTCCAAGAACTTGAAGACCTTTTAAAGGTTGAAATTAAATTATATAATAATATATAACAAGATGTCCTCATGGAGGACAATGGTGAAGATTGGATTGACTATGGAAGTATCCTTGAAGATCTTGAGGAGCTTACAACTGGTAAGAAGTTTGATATCATTCAAATCACCATAGAGTTAAAGGAATCATGTTTGAATAAATAATAATTGGAAATTTATATGAGTCTCATGATAATATTAAGGTTGTTGAAGTGTAATAATAATTCATCTTCAACGGTGATATGTTTGTAGCTATGATGATTACATTGAATATCATGCCAAGGAAATTGACAAAAATCAATAATTTGAAGACATAAAAGCCAATGCTCAAAAGGAAACATGATTTATAAATTTATTCATCTCATGGAACAAGATATGGTGAAAATTTCCCTTTTTTATCTAGGAGGATAAAGTTTCTTTAGGTTAGTTTGTACATAGTTTAGTTTGCTTAGTTGTGTGTTTTCCCAAAGTGTTCATGAGAGAAAAAGAGTGTTTGATTTAATGTCTTATATTATGTTTGTTCCTTTTTGTGTTTTAGTGTGAGTTTGGTATCCTTTAATATGAATTTCAATGTCATTATTAGTGTATAGGTGAATATATTTCCTAAGGATAGGAGAAGGCAACTGGTCCTTAGCATATCAAGCATGCTACCCCAAATAAATCACCAAAATGTTGACTAATTTTACCCCTATATAAAATTAAGTCAACCCCTTGCATGTGAAAAGTTTTTATAACGTTTCCTATGTTTTAAATGTTCATATTGGTCATTAATAAGGTCAATACATCTTTGAAGGTCACTTAAAATATGTTTTAAACCTTTGTTACATTTGGCTAGTTGTCCTATGTCATATTATGCCACCTTTTGGCCATTTGAATGAATTGTATGGTTTTCCACTAAGAAAAAGTGTGTCAATAAGATAAATAATGTACCAAATGTCATAAAATGTTATATTAACTATTTTGAAACTAACATTATGTAGGTTCAACGTACAAAGGAGATCATCTAAAAAGAAGGGGAGTTTCAGTTATTGTAAGAACTATGTAATAGTTCTAGCATGTGTTAAGGATTTAAGGAAATGTGTTAAGATCCCCATATCTCTCATCTAAGCTTAGGTGGAATTTAAAACTCCAAAGGTGAAATTTTATCTCTCTCTCTCATCATTCTCTTGGGTAGGTTAAAGAAGTCAAATGGTTTTTTAGCTGGTATGGACATAATAAGTAGAGTTAATGTGAATGAACTTGGTGGATGAAAATAGTCCTTATGAACTTATATTTAATGTTTATGGTTTTTGTATTGGTGGAATATTGTTTATGAAAAATCACTAAGATTTTTAGCATCTCAAAACTACCTGCATAACCCTAATGACCTTAATTTTCCCCTTTATTTGCATTGATCTATGTGAACCAACTGGTGTATGATATTTGTAGAGTGTTTTTATCATTTTCATGTTGGTTTGAAACCCATTTGGCATGTTTGGATGTGAATGTACATGAAATATCATTCTCCTTGTGCTATAAATCACACCACCAAAGTTTGTAAGACATTGTTTGAGAATTGCAGAGTTTCATCTTCTATCAATGGCTTCAAATCAAGGTGATGCACTTTTTGTCAGCCTCACAAGGAATGGTTGATAATATCTTATATTTAAATATTGATATCAAGAGGATAATTAATTAAATTTAAGGTCTAGAGTATTTGGTATAGTCAAGTATCCTAAAATAGACACTTATAGGTTATTACATGGAAACTAGTCATGTTTAAACCTAAGAGAGAATGCAAAACATGTTTGGAAACATTGGATCTTGTTTTGATACCTCAAACCAATTCATTTATTAGGAGAGTATCATAGTGATATTAATGAGGTCATTACCTATAGTCCCACTTGAGTTCAAAGGTACATAATTGAGAAAGTTTGATTAATGTAATTAGTTACTTTAGTTTCTCTGAAATAAGACTTTGTTCCATAAAATGTCATTTGTTGGTAGAAGTTAATGAGGTCTATGTCAGCTTTGATGGTTTATTTCTTGAAAATTAAGACTATAATTCAAATTTGAATATGATAAGAAGATCTTAGGTCAATATAAAAAGATGGTGAGTGAATTTTCAACTCAGACAAATCTTGACTGGGAACATTAACTAACTACATTGTCTTTTAATCCAAATGAACCTATAACAACATAATGTCCAAGTGAAAATTAGTGCATTGTTAGTAAAGAGAATGATACATGGTATCAAGATAGGAGTGAGTACTTTTAGTTATATGGAATGGTAATAAATATCTTATAATAAATTAAGAGAAGTCTAGTGCTCAATAACATATAGACACCTATAAGAATCTCTCAACTTCTTCCCTAATTTCCACCTTTAGGTAACATAGTCATTACGTATAGTAGACCAGCTTGAGTAATAAAAGATGCAAGTTAGTTGGTAGAGGTATATATTGAATATGATCAATTATAAATAACTTTCATATTGATGATAATAAATTATCATGTGATTCTTAGAGGGAAATAAATGGGGTATAAAGTTGATCAGACTATGTTCTAACCTCACATTCAAGATAACTAAGACCTTGCACACAATCAGAGGTTTAGAAAGCCAATCTTAAAGAATTTGAAGGTTTTATGGATATTAGAGAATGATCAGGTTTTTAAACTTGATACATATCATAATAATGAGATATAATAGACCTCCATGGTCTCATTTTGATCATAAAAATATGAGAGGTACCATCTATTTTATCTCAAACAGAGGGCACTCCATAGAAAACACAATCTATAGTTATTATTTAAGAGTGGTAAAAATATGAATGGTAGAGTCCTAATGGATTGTGAGATGATGTATATAGTTTAATTGGATATGAACAGAGGTAAATGAGTACCTATAGCCATTCAAAACCATCACAAGTGGTCATACACATAGGAAACATAGTCTTATTTATTAGGCCTAAACACTCAAGGAACCTAACTTGATTCATATGAACACATGAAATTATTTATTAGTTTTATAAAACTTACAAGAGAGTGGAGGTTTGATAAGACCTATTGTTTTGCATAAAAAATATCCCAAACTAGTCTTTTTAGCCTAATTCTCTCTCAAACCTATTCAAAAAGCATAGAAGGAACTCAAAAGATAATTTCGTTTGATCATATCTATATGAATGGTGTGAACGGTGCCTAAAATTGATATGGATAATTAATGGGGGATACTTAACTTGATCTCAGTAGAATTTGTTTGAAGGTTAAGTGTCTATATTTTATGAATCATTGTTAAGAAGTTAGATGACCTAAAACCCTCATAAAACTCTTATATGAACCTAACAGAGAAAACATGAAGGTATATGCATCTATAAGTGTCAGATTGGTATTAAAGTGTTTTAGACATGTTTATCACTATCCTAGTCTCCTTGACATCTAATTGTTTCATACCATCACTTGTATGGGCATGCTGAAATCTAGGTTTTCTATAAGATTTGAGTTGAATTGTAGGTAAAGAAAGGAATTGGTGAATGAAATTCATTTTAAGAGGTGTTTAGGGACTTTTTATAAATCCACATACTAATATTTCACCTTAGTGATGTATGGAAACCTCTCTGCTAGAGTAGTCACTACATGTAGTCTTGAACAAGATAATGAGAAGTAACATGATTTCCTAAGTTTGAGATGAGAAATGTGTGTATTGAATATTTTGAGGTCTATTTTATAGATTAGAGGAAAAAAAAATCTTGAATATCTATCTTACATATTCTAAAACTAACTTTCTTGAACAACTGCAAGCCATCTAAGTGATAAGTGTGAAAGTCTAGGCCTAGAAGGCTAATGAGTGACTATAGATAGTGATTGACAAGTGAAAAAGGGGAGTTAATCATTTAAAGAGGTGTATATGACTATAATATCTTGTTTTAAACTTAATAATTTAGACAAAATTTGTCAAATAATTCTATATAAGTCTCAAGTAGTCAATTATACTCATCATCAAGGTAGTTTTAAGAAGGATAGTGAAGAGTCTCTATGCCAACTTGAGGAATAATGACATAATTAAGATGGAAACTAGTCCAAGGGTAATTCATGATATATTTTCCACTTAATCCTCTTTCATTTTAATTATTTTTTGAGTCCTGACACTTGGCTTTGTGACTCTTGAACTTTACTTCTTCTCTCTCTTATCTCATGTTCTATATATGTAAGCCATTTTGGCATTTTTATGTAGTACACACCTAGCATGGAAAATCCCTTATGGTTTTACATATTATTTTAACTTTTAAAAAATATTTTGAAGTTGATTTAATCTCTTTAACTCTTTCCTAAGTATTTAAAGTAGTGTATTTAGATGACAAGTGATGAAGATTATTTCTCCTTGCTTCCTTTTCACAACCAACACATCCATCAATTTGTTAGTGTAGTGTGATGTCTAAGTTAAACCTACATGATAATATAATATCTTACTAATAAATCTTATTTAACTTTAAAAAAAATTATCCTTGTAAATTAAACTCAAATTATATACCCCTACTATGGAGTGGGGTTTGAGTGATGCCAAGAGATGAATTCTTGAGTCAACCCTTCCCTAAAGAACCCATGGGGAGGTGATGAACTCCCACCCATAAGCTAAAATTCATGAAATAAAAATTGAGTAGAAGGAATTTAGGGTCATTTTTGTGAGTACCTTATTGAATTTTATTCCATACTTTTAGATAAAGAGATAAATGAAATAAGTGAAACATTTTTTTATCACCCAAGTTCCCTAAAGGGGATGGTGAGAGAGCATACATGCTACACTTGTCTTACAAAACCAACACAAAACAATAATAATAAAAATTAAAACTCTTATGAGCATTTAATTAGAGTGTGAGTTCATTTTTAGATCACCAAGTGAAAATATGACATGAGGTTTAGCCCCTTAGCATTGTTTGAGAATTTATAAAAATGAAAATGAATAAAGTAAATTATTTTAAAACACCAAATGTAAATGTGAGTTTTAATTTAGAGTATCAAAAATGTCTTTCCTTGGCCTTTAGGTCTTGCAAAATATGTTGGGGGTTCTTTGTGAATAAAATCTAAAAGCAAGTGAGCAAATGAATTTTGGAATTTAGCTCTTGGGTTTCAATTTTTTTCTTCACATAGTGCAAAATTAGAGATACATAGAGCAATACCAAAACTTTCCCAAAAAAATCACAACTAGTTATAACAAAACTAGAACTTCCTATAGAGCAAAGTTTTAGTGAAAAACTATGACTTTACAATGCAAAATTTCAACTACATAGTACAAAATTGTGATTTCCTACAAGATAAAAGGTTAACAAAAAATCACAATTATACAGTGAAATATTACATATTAAAATTGTAATACCATGAATATGAAGGCAATATCATATATTAAGGAATAATATCATATTTTTTAGATAATATCATGAATTTAAAGATATTACTATAACTTATTATGAAAAATCATGAATTATCAAGGCAAAATCATGACTTATCAAGGTAAAAATGCAACTAAAATATCATGACTTTGTAGTGGAATATCATTAATCCTTAGTGAAATACCTCAAATTCATAGATAAAAATCATAACTACATAGATCAAAAATGTTATTTTATGTAGACCATACTTAAGATTTCACTTTCCACTTTTTTGGTCAGCAAGCTTGGATTTTGACATGAATTTTTTTAGAAAGAGGTCATAAAATGCCATGGGAAGAACTTTGTGGGGTGTGGGTCCATGTGCCATAATGTGAACAAGGAATTCATAGAGGGGAGGTTAGTATAGTGTTATTCAATAAAATAAACTCAAAAGAAACTGACCAAATATTAACACCTCTAGCCTAAACAATAGGGAGAGCATAGGTAACAAGCATACAATGAAACCACATCTAAAAAAAAAAAAAAAAATCCTTTTACCTACCTTGTATCTCTGAAATGGATTGTTGAAGTGGATTTTTCAGTTATATGCATCAAGAAATCTATCAATAAAGCTCCAGTAGCTCCACCTTTTCTTGGTACCTTGGTTTGGATGGTTGGCTTATGAATTTGGAATGGTAAAACTGCTTGAAAGATCTTATTGGAGGTATTTTGGCATAATCAAATTTCAATAATAAAGCTTAGAGATCAATAGGTAAGGCCTTATATTTATATCCTCTAAAGTTAACCCTTATCCAAGTTGAGTTGGGTTAGGGTTTAAACATGAAATGAGTTTAAACTAATCCTAAGTGAGTTGAAGTTAACTCTAATTGAGTTAAGGAGGGTACATGTAATTATGATTTTAGATTAATAGGCATGTCTCTCAAATTATATATTTTTAAATATTTGTGAGAGCTTTGACAACTCATAAAGGAAATGATGAAGAAGCTTGATATTTTGAATTTTTGAATTTCTATTTTAAGATATTCATTAATTAAAAATGGATAATTTAGTAAATCATTTAATTTGGTTTAATTAGATGGTTCATTTTGATTAGCATTTTATCTATTTTAGGAAATTTTCAAGTGCTCCACTTAATGGGTCCATATGCCAAACTACCAGTTATTATGTCATACAGTGACTAGAGATGAATATGTGAGAGGTTATTATTGAGTATTGTATAATACCCCAAATAGGGATGCCTCAAAATGATTTTGAGTATTAATTAATAACATGTAGATGAAATTGGGGCATTCATTAATTCCTAGGCTTAATTTGCAATGTTTGGTATAAATCAATCTAATATCTAGTCAAAATATAGTTGTGGATAGAATGAGGTGTCTAAAACATCCACATCCATGGCATCCCCTCCCCTTGCTTCTTAATGTTATTATTGACTAGTCCATGGTCTAATATGTCATGGCTTAATCACATATCTCTCAAATGGTACTCCTCTTCTTCCTCTCCCCCTTAGATCTTTAGCATGTCATGCCTAATAAGTAGGTACTACTAGAGGGGCTACTAGGTGTGGGATTATGAACTTCCCTAGTAAGTGTGTCACTATATTTATCTCTACCCATGAATTATAGTGGCCCATGATCCACACCTGTGTTAATCTTATCACCATGATTGACTAACTAGGCCAAATAGTAGCAATGTGCATGTAGGTATGGCACACAATCTCCCATTATGTAATATTCTACAATGCTGGAACATGGGGCATAACCCATGTTACATGGACCTACCACCATCTTGTCACTTGAGGTATCCTATCATCAACCACATGGGGAAACCTAGATGGTTGATACATTAAAAACTTCTCATATATCTAAACAATAAATAAAATAATAGGCCCTATGATATTCTACCCTTTGGACAACATCACATACATATCATTCATGAGATGAATCTAGATGATAGCCCTAAAGTCATATATGCTCCCTAATCTAAAATAGACTGATACAAGGCTATTATGTATAATGTTACCTTACCATTCGACTTGTGACATAACACTAATATTATCACATGTTTGATCATGACCTTTTGGATGTTCATAATCTTAGTGATTTATACATAAAAAAAACTAATCCATAATCCCAAGTATATCCTATTCAAGAACATCACCCACTTGGCTAGTGTTCTCCTCTCCTCTAGATCATTTGATGTCCTTGTGATCACTGGTGTCCCTCATATTATCAATCCCATTAAAGTGTGGAAATCCTCTAGAATGATACCCACCTCTATGGTATCCCCATCCATCACCCATAAAAAAGTGTTGGTCAATAATTCCCATGTTCCAAAAGACATGAAACCAAAATAAACACTTAATAGGATGCACCTCGTCTCCATTATGCCTCCAAATCCTAGTGTAACTAGCTACTATCTATTCATATTACTCAATCACTCTAGTAGATCTAGTAGCCATGAAACATCTATTAGTCACCAATACCTCTGATGTCTCTATAAAATATCAAACAAAAAAGTATGTAGCAAATATTAAATTCATAAATAATCAAAATCCATTCTTAAAATTTCAAAAATCATTTGGTTTGATTTAGTTTCTCAATTTTCTATAGAATCGGCCTATTTAATACTAAATTGGCCCTAAATTTTACTTGTGATACTAGATCAACCATTTCAATTTACTACTAGATC
This sequence comes from Torreya grandis, assembly GCA_037957365.1. Classification (NCBI taxonomy): domain Eukaryota; kingdom Viridiplantae; phylum Streptophyta; class Pinopsida; order Cupressales; family Taxaceae; genus Torreya; species Torreya grandis. The sequence continues at coordinate 2,462,084 of JARHVA010002196.1, forward strand.
AACCACATCAATATTACATCAGCCATTTTACTACTCTAAGATACTATATCAGACTTACATTAAAAATTCAACCTATTTTTTGTGATACTACATCAGGGCCCTATTAGCAAACTAAATCGATCCACTATTACACAATCAACTTTATCATTCTCCCTTGCCTTATAGACTAAGTCAACCAGGTTGAATTTTTTAATCTATAATGGTGGATTTTTTCCATTTACCATAAATTCCTTAGGTATTTATTGGTTTGAATTTTTCTTACCCAATACCCTATTTTACCCCTAGTTAACCTAAAAAATTTCTAGGGTTCATTTTAGTGCCTAGATTTTTCCTACTAGTCAATTTTCTATTTTTATCTTAATTTCAAATAAAAATATTAAAAAACTTGAAATTTTTAGTTTCTTACCTTTGTTGCACTTGTTGTGTCTACTATGCATCCTCCTTATCCCAATTATCATCTCCTCACCATGATGGCTCTCTAGCCTCCAACTAGGTCTCTTAGAGATCTATTTTCTTAGAATAGTAAAAATAACAAATGAATTATTTTTCACCCTATTCATATTTATTATTCAAAATTAATTACCTTTAAAATATTTACCATCATATTTCAAATTTTTATCATATATTTCTCTCTACTATCTCTTTCTACGAACCATAAAATGTTTTGAAATTCTGACATCATAGAGAATCTTTTCACCTATTATATGTCTATGTTCCAAAAGTTTTTATTTTTTTCTAATTTCTAGAGGTTTTCCTAATGCTCCCTACATTGGACACCTTCACATTTTTCTTTTCTTTATTTATACATAACACTAAGGTCAGTAAAGTTATGTGTTTTTCAATTATGTCCCTTCATTGATATTATTTTCTCCATACTAAAATTTATTTAGCTTCAACATTATGTGTTGCTATGTTATTTTTATAAAGCACCATCCTATGCTGTACCTTAGTAACATGTAATGAGCTTCATGTGGGGAATATGTATACACATAATATTTTCAAACTTTATCAATTATTGATGATTTTTATATTGAAGGAACCCATATAATCTTAATCTATATGAGTGCACACCTTAAAGGGTGCACTGGAAAAGGGGTAGGCAGACCAATTATGCTTCACCATATTGTTGTCCCTATACTACCAATTTATATCTACACACCCATCTCCTAAAAACATTTCCTTAAGATTTAAATCCTCTTTTTCACCCTCTTCTATTCATTTTCCACCTTCATTAGCCTTTCCCTAGCCTAAATTCCTTTTTGATGATTTATGATACACTATCAACCTTATTGACCCTATACTCTAATTGAAAAAACTCATTTGGGATCTAGGTTATCCCTTTTCCAACATAGAATAGGACTTAATTTGTTTTTGTCAATAACGATAAAGAGTCGATTGAGTTGACCCTGTCGGCTAAATTTTTGAAAATGAATAGTGTTATATTCAGTTATTTAAACACATTCATTTCATTATTTTTAATAGTAGAGAAAAAGAATAGATATATATTATGCATATGCTTATCCACCATTCTACTTGAGGAGCATAGATTAGGATTTCATACTTTATTTGGAGATACAAATATTGGCTTATGGAGAAGTATTTTGGATGCATTGATAGGTTGTGTAGCCTAGATCTGATTTATGTTTTTCATCCTTACCAAAACAACCTCTTGAAAAACACCTTGGCTAAGGGAAAGATTGAGGCTTGATGGGTTTATCTTTAAAGGTAAGTATTCCTAACTTTTTTCCTCCTTTATTAGAGTAGATAGATATGTATTTTTACTTCTCTTCCAAGCATTAACATTTTGTATACATTGACATGAGTATATGTCTTATATGCATGTTTACTGTTAATGGTTATTACCCCCACTTTTGCCATAAGCTTTGGTGAAAACTAGATTAGTATTTCCTTTACTTGTTGTTAGTTTTTTGAATATGAAAACATAATACCTAGTTAGGTTTATTGCATAGTTTTGCTTGATTGGAGGCTTTGTAACCCTCCCTAGTGATATTATTATGGTAAGAGATCCATTGGATAGGTATACTAGATCTATATTAGTCATGACCTTGAATATATAATGTATTGACAATCAAAAGTGTAAGTAGGATTTATCTTCTTTGAGCTAAGATTGATTTATGGATCAGTTGCGTTTCCATTTGTATATAGACTCAATCTTATAACCTTCATTTTTCAATCATCATCCTAGTTCTAATCTCTATCTTGAATGTCTCCAATAATTTTATCCATATCTTTCAACCCTTCATTCATAAATCTTTCTTAAATATTATTCATTTGTTAAGATAAATACATAGACTAAAATATTAATAGTCATCATGTTCAATTTCTAACCTACATTTTAACTGATCTTTTATTTCCTTCTTATTGCCTAATTGCTTGCAACCCTTTTCACACACAAAGCTAGTAAGTTAGAACAGCCCCAAAAACTTCAAGATAATTAAAGCACACTTTTGAGTATCATTTATATTCATTCAGATCCACCTAAGGATTTAAGGCCCAAATCCCAATACAAACTTATTAATTCATCACCCTCTTCTCATGATTAGGTATCTCTAGGCCTAAAACCACCCCACAATCATGGATTTTATACTAGGACATATGATACCAACCCAAAACCTCATTTATACTTTTAGTCATGATAAGTAACATGCAATTATTTTTTTTAATAAATTCTAATGGTTGAACAAAATTTATGGGGTTTGTAAGTTTAAAACCCTAGGTTAGTGTTTAATAGACCTATAGGTGGCCAAGAGACTACAAAATGCATTATTTAAAAACTATGGGAACTTTAAGCTTTGTTAAGCCATAATTTATGTTTTACCAAGTGGACTATATCTTTTTGAACAATTCTTTCTCCTTGATAAAATATAATTAGGGAGCAATGAGTAATTTATCATAATTTTGGGTTACATACATGGACTGTGTGATAAATGTTATTATTGATTTAAACTTCCCTTTAGAATTTGAATCTCTAGATGATTCTAAAACCATTTTAAGGTGTAATAAAAATTTATATATCTCCTCTAATATTTTCTTCTCATAAACCATCACTACAATTCCCCAACATACCAATCTTTATAATTCTATATTGCCCTACAAGACTATGTGTCAAAGTTTTTTATAGACATTTACACTTGTAAGTGGAAGTAGATTATTTTAAGGGGTAGTATGCCTATTTAGGGTCTACTCTATCCATATACACTCTTTTAAACAAATATTAACTTTGAAAAAAACTAAAAATTTCTCATCAAGATAAAAATATGGAGTTCTAGTCACTTTGTAGGACTATGTAAAACTCTCAATTAAGGCTCACACTTGGAGAGATATATAAGCATAAAAATGGATTAATTAAGTATTACAATATATTTTCCCAAAAAAATTTAATTTTTACTAAACTTTCTACCTCTAAATATTATAAGAGGACTCTAGACTCCCTTTTTCTAAGTCTACTTGACAATGTTCAAAACAAAGTTTTTGAAGTCTGTTAAAAGGAAATTGGGCTTGTAAAGAAGTATCAATTCCATGAGAAATCTAATGAAAGATATAATAAATGAAAATTATAATCATAAAATTCATAATTCATTCATTAAAAACACTCCACTCTATGTTTATTTTTAGAACATAAATAAAATAAGTCATATACAAACTATTTTAAAATATAAGCAGAGTTCTTCCTGAACTATTCATTCTTGTATTCACATTTATTATATGCTGAAAAATTTTAGGGTATTATCCTTGTTACTCTCATAATAAATTGAACATTTTTTTCAAAATTATTATAATATTAAACATATAAACTAATTCCTCTTTTCTTTCCATCTCCCATATAGGAGTGGCAGTTATAAAGATTTCGTTCTTGTCCTACACTTCTTGAGGTGTGTCTTACACATAGAGAATACCCTACGCACACTACTAGGATAAATTTTGACTGATTACCAAAATTTTACCAACTTTCATCTCCATAAATATTCCAAAACATCAATCTAAGCCTAATTTCATAATTTCAAATTTCAAATCTTGATTTTGGTGGGAAAATTAAGAAAGCCTAGTAACACCTAATCTAAATGTCTTCAAATGAATATGACATGGCTAAAAGTTTTTAAAGGATATATAACACCTAATAAAGACCAATTATGGTTACATAAAACTATTAAATACATTAAAACCTTATTTTCACCTTGAAATGCTCTGCATCATATGCCCTAGGTGGGAAAATTTGATCTCTAGCTCAAATATGACCTGCCTTTCTTCTTCCTTGTTTTTTAATTGATATTGTAATAATCTTATGAGATTATATTACCATTATATCTATCTTCCTTTTCATTCCTCATCAATTATTTCTTTTACCTTTTTCCTCTTGTCTTGCCTTGTTTGCTTCTCCACTCATCTTCAAGTTCTATGAATCATATAACTAAATTCTTTGTCCACTTCATCTTCTAACTATTCTATCTCTATTTGTTCTTCCTCATACTCATGATTTACTTATTATTAATTGATAATTTTGTTTTAAAACACTCTTGACTTGTCTTGGTGTATAACCTTGCCTTTTTCTTCATCCCCATGCTCAAATTACTTCTCATACCCCTATTTTTATTTTACCTTTACCAAACTCTTCTTGACAACTTCTGTAGCTGCCTCTTCATGACACTTCAAGTTCCCATGGTGAGTCTTCTTATTTCCTTACTCATCATATTATAATTTTTAAACCTCATGTAATTTTAAAACTATTTATTTAGCATCATGGATTTGGATTTATTTAACATTAATTATCTTTACATGTTGATATGCACTAGTATTTTTTGTCAACCACTCTTTTAGAGAATTAAATAGCCCTTCAAGAATATTTATTTCTTATATCAATGAAAAATAATCCATCTCTTCACTTTCTTCATCATACCTAGGGATTGTTTATCTTTTATCTCCTTTATTTGTCACTTTAATTTATATTTTCACTTTACCATTTATGGAAACTAATTTAAACTCTCTCTGATTAACAAGATAATCCTATAAAATCTTCCCTTCCACTTGGTTCTCTTATATTTCATGATACAAATGAATATCATTAGTATTTTTCAAAGGCCTAAAATTTGTCATCCTACTTCTCTCATGATGTTTTAAGACTTACTCTTGTAGTTTCTCCTCTTTGAGTCTCAAATTTGACCCTTAACCTTGTTGAATTTTAATATTTTTTCATTATATGAATCGTATTCACTTTCAAACATCTTATGAAATGATTCAAATGAATCATAATTCAAAACATCCAAAAGAACATGTACCTTTCATTTATCTTATTCTTTCATTTTGCCAAGTTCTTCTTAGGCTTAACTTTGTCTTCTTATAATCTTCCTCATCATTTTTATCTTGATGACTTGAATCACAAATATATGAAGACATCCTCTTGTTGCTTATTTATTTAAATATCTCTTTTTACTCCTCTCTTATGTATTTTTGGCATGCTTCCTCCGTATCATAGATAGTGACACTATTATTTTGAACTTTTTTCATGCTCTTGGATACCCACACTAATTCATTCCTTCTTCTTGACTCATAATTTTTTCCATATTTTTTGATTCTTTCTTCATAACTCCCTCTTTAACCATCTTCCCTACGTGTTTGTTTCATTGTGAAGTTTGATATTTCCTTCTTTCTTTGCATTTGTCCTTCACTTTATTTTTTAGCTTCAATAACCTCTTTCTTGGATTTATAATTATTCATCTCATCAATTAGTTTCCTGAGCCACATTGGTACTATATATCCATGATATATTGTATGTTTTGAGGGATTAACATTATTCTTCTTTATATCAACCTATATCTCAAAAATATTATCCCCATATGCATGATCAAAACCAAGATTTAAACTTCTATATATGTGCTTAATGTCAAGTTGCATGGTCATATCTTATTTCATGTCGTCATGTCTTGAAATCACCTTTTCCTTATGTGCTTCCTTTGTTTCTTCTACTATAATGTTTTCTAAAGCTTCATATAACTATAACTCATCTTCCATCTCTTTATTGGCATGTTGAAAGTCAAGAATCTCCTTCTTGTGGGCTTCTATACCCTGTTCTCTTCTTTTGTCAAATTCATTTGTCTTTATGGGAGCTTTAATCATCCCATATCCTACAAATTTTAAGGCCTTATTCTTGACTCTCTTCATGATATTAATCACACACACACACACACACACACACACACACACACACACACACACACACACACACACACACACACACACACACACACACACACACACACACACACACACACACACACACACACACACACAAAAACAAACACAAACACAAATACACACACACACACACACACACACACACACACACACACACACACACACACACACACACACACACACACACACACACACACACACACACTCAAACACAACATTAGATCATAAAATAAGAGACCAAAATGTCTACATGAGTGCCTCTTTCATGGACACTTTATTATTTCTTTTACTTCCTTTCTCAAGTCCTTCTTTTGGCACTTATTTCTCTCTCATGTTATCCACAGTGAGAACTCTTTGTACATATTCTCTATCATGTTATCACTTATAAACTCTTGGTTATTCAAGCCACTATAATCATTTCTTTCTTTCTTATTTTTATTCATGATTAGCCTTATAGTCCATTGGACCTTATTGCTTACTATACAACCAAACCATTGGCTTTCTTATCCCTATATGAGATTCATCATAATATCTAAAATCTTAAAGATTTGTCCTATCACTTCTCTTAACTGATACACTTATTTATTTACATCTAACACTTTCCTCTTTATGTCTTATTTGACATTTTCTTATTTATAGTACTCTACTTCAGAACTACCCTGCATCTTTTTTACCTATTCCATATTCCTCTCACTTTATCTTTATTATTTAGGTCTCATTTGGACCTATCTATATTGAAAAGGTAGCCTACTTGCCTCTCTTCACCACACTTAGGTATTTATTACTCTGTAGTCTTTTTCCTAAGACTCTTATTTTTCTCTTTAATCTCTCAAGATTGTACTTGATTTTCACACAACTCTCACTTTAACTTCCAAGCTTTAATGGCTTTAGGGCTGCCACCAAAACTACTATCTTTTACTCTTGATCTTATATGCTCTTTTCTCACTATTTTCTTTAGGATCTTCTTTCTTAGTCTCAAGTCCTTCACTTTGGAATTAGGGGATCTAGTTTTTTTTCTTTTATTAACTTATTCTCTATAATTACCTCAATGGGTTATACCTTCACCTTTGTTCAACTCAAAAATACTTTTCACAACTTAAATTTTATTTATAAAAACAATAATAAATTATCAAACAAATGTACCTTTTCTTGCATTTACTCTTGTTTATTGTTATTATTAGCATAATATTTTGGATCTAATACCATTTCATGTGGAATCAAGACTAAAACCTTCATTTCTCAACCATCATCTTAGTTCCAATCTCTATTGTGAATGTCTCAAATCATTTCATCCACATATTTTAAGCCTTCATTCTTGAATCCTACTTTAATCTTTTTCATTACTTAAGATACATACATAGACTAAAATCTTAACAATCATCATGTTTAATTTCCAACATGCATTCTCAACCAATCTTCACTTTCTTTCCTATTGCCTAGTTGCTTGTAGCCCTTTTCACACATAAAGATAATAAATTAGAATAATAAAAAACACTTAAAGATAATTTAATCAAAATTTTGAGTACCCTTTATCTTGATTTAGCCCTGACTAAGGTTTCAAGGCCTAAATCCCAATGCAAACCTATTAATTCATCACCTTCTTCTCTTAATTAGGTATCTCTTGGCCTAAAACCACCTCATAATCATGAATTCCATACTAGGTCATAAAATACCAAACTAAAACCTCTATAATACTTTAAATCATGATAAATAACATTTGATTACAAAATTTGAAGAAATTATAAGGTTTTGAACAAAAAACATGGGGGTTAAAAGTTTAAAACCCTAACATAATGTTTAATAAATTTGTAGGTGGTAGAGAGATTGCAAGATATGAAATTTAAAAATTTTGAGCACTTTAATCTCTACTAAGATATGTGTTAGGTCTACCCAACTAGACTAAAACTTCTCAAACCATTATTTCTCCTTGATCAAATAAAACTAGGCACTAATGAGTAATTTCTTAGAATTTTGGGTTGCAAACATGGACTGTATGATAAATATTATTCTCTTTGAACCTATATTTATAATTTGAATCTATAGATTATTATAAAACCATTTTAGGGTATGTATATACTTTATATAGTTCATACAGTATTTTTTCTCATAAACCATCACTAAAATGTCTTGACATACCAATCTTTAGAATTTTGTATTATCTTGCAAGATTGTGTGTCAAAGTTTTTGTGTCCATTTACACTTCTAAGTGTAAATTTATTCTTGAAAGGGTTAAGATACCTATTTTGGTTTTAAACCATATATATACACTATTTTAAATAATTAATAACTTTTAACAAACCTTAAAATTTCTCATCAAGATAAAAAAAAAAGTTTTGATCATTTTATATGACTATGTAAAAGTCTCAATTAAGGCTTACACTTGGAGAGATATCTAAGCCTCTGAAGGGATTAATAAAGTATTGAAATATATCTTCCAAAAAAAATTTAATCCATACTACACTCTCCACCTATAGACACTAGAAGAGGACTCTAGACTCGTTTATTCTCAATCTACTTAATTATGTTCACAACAAAGTTATTAAAGTCTGTTAGGAGAAACTTGGGCCTATAAAAAAGTATCAATTCCATGATAAATATAATGAAAGATATAATACATGAAAATTATACTCATGAATATTCATAACACGTTAATTTAAAACACTCCACTCTATATTAATTTTGGAACATACATAAACCCAGTCATATGCAAATTGTTACAAAATATAATTAGAGTTCTTCCTTAATTATTCTTTTTGTCTTCACATTTGTTCTACCCTACCAAATTTGAGGGTCTTATCCTTATTATCCTCACACTAACTTGATTTTTTTTTTCAAATTCTTATTCTACTAAACATATAAACCTACTCCTCTTTTCTTTCCATCTTCCACATAAGAGTGGTAGTTATAAAGATGCCATGCTTGGCTTACACTTCTTGAGTTATGTCTTACACATAGAGAATACACAACACACACTACTAGGACTAATTATGACCCATTAAAAACATTTTTGAAACTCTAATTTCACTAAAGATTCTAAATAATAATTCTAAGTTTAGTTTCATAATTTAAATTTTCAAATCTTGATTTGGTAGGAAAATCAAGAAAGCCTAATAACACTTAATCTCAATGTTTTCAAATGAATATAACATGGCCTAAGGGTTTTTAAAGGACATATAACACATATTAAATACTAATTATGGTAACATGAAACACTTAAAGACATTAAAACCTTATTTTTACCTTGAGAGGCTCTGCATAAAAAATGTAAATCCATCATGTAATAATTTGGATGTCTCTCATAAGACTCGATAATTGTAACTCCAAGTAACTCCACTTGGGGGTCATTCATGATTTTTGAAAACCTATCATATAATCAAGCATGATTTTTTTGGGAAGGAATAAAGGGGTATGTACAAAAATATGTGTCTATATTTATGATATATCAACAAAATAAAGGTGAAACCATCAAAACCCTAGGTATTTTTCAACCTTTATCCATTCCTAGCCAGCATTGGGAAGTGGTGTCTATGGATTTCATTACAAGGTTATCAATATTTTATGGTTAAAATGTTATCATGGTTATTATGGACCATCTCAGTAAGTATGCTAACTTTTTTCTTTATCACAACCATTTATTGCTAGTACATTAGCTTCTAATTTTATCAATATAGTTCATAAACTACATGGTACTCCTAAGATCATTATTAGTGATAGAGATCCCAATTTTAGTATTAATTTTTGGACTAAATTATCTGCATGTTTGGGAACCATCCTCAATTGGATAGATAAATTAAGGTAGTCAACACATGTCTAGAAGGATATTTCCATTATTTTGTTTATGATAAACATGATAAATGGGTTCATTGGTTTCCACTTTCCGAATGGTGGTATAATACTTTTGTTCATGGTTCTTCCAAAATATTTCCCTTTGTGGCCTTGTATGGATACTGCCCTCCATTCATCACTTCAACATTGAAGGTACATCCTAAGGTTCATGTAGTTTAGGAACATATTCACCATCAATAGGAGGTTCTTTGACATTGGTGATTGGGTCTTTATTTTCTTGCATCCATATAAGAATACGTACTTAAAAATAAAGTAAAAAAGATAACAATCTATCCACTAAGTATTATGGTTCCTACTAGATCTTACAAAAAATAGGTAGTGTGGCCTATAAGTTAGAGTTTATTTCATCCACTTGCATACATCCAATATTTCATGTATCATTTTTGAAGAAAGTCATTGGACATAGAGTTGTTACTCAAAATGAGTTACTAGATTTGGATGAGTAAGGGAGAGTTATTCTTTATCCTAAGGTGATCCTTTAAATTTACACTAAATAGATGTAGTTTAGAGCAATTAAGGATTACCTAATCAAATGGAAGAATTTACCATGTGAATATGCCATGTAAGAGGATGAATTCTTTGTGAAAAAACATCAAAAGTTGATTCAATGTTGAAGACAACATTATTTTTAAGGGGAGGGGCATGTTGTGCCCTTAACATTTGGCTTATGTAGAGTTTATATTCTTGTTACATTTCTCTATGTTCTTAGTTAGGTCATCTTATGGAATAACCATGGCTAAGTAGACTATATAGAGGAGGTAGTGGTTATTCTTTAATGATCATATTAAGTATTCTACTCTTATTGTATTGTTTTGTAGGTTACCCCTCGAAGTGGCTCTACTATATTATCTATTTTCTACTCTACTGTCAATTATTATTGTGTGATCTCTTATCTTTGGTGATTATATGTGATATATAATTATTTTATGAAAAAATCTAAGAAATTTCCTTACACATATGACCACATAAACATGTCTAAGAATTTTTTTGAGAAAGAGTGTTAAAATGTTTTATTCTTTTAGATCCAATGATGAAACAAGTTTCATAATTTTTATATGTTCATTTGTCCTAATGTTAACTTAAATAGTGATTTCAATTAAGATGGTGAATTCTTATTGATAATTTGTTGGAGGTAGAGGAAGATTTAATTCCCCTTCAGGTTCTTCATGATTTTTATCTTGTTCTAACATTACAGAGGTTATTTTTTTATTGATATGGTGCTTTTATGTGAATTTAAAATCTTCCCAAAGTATGATAAATCATCCAACTAAATGAAAAATCCATTTCTATGATCCCATGCTAGGATGTGCTCTTTGATTATCAAAAATTAGGATATTGCCTCATCATTATATAAATTATCAAGTGGATTTGATGGTTTTTGTTACCATTTAATAAGGTTTGGCTATGTAATCTCAAGCATTAGAATGTCATTACCATGAAATGGATTAGTAATTACAAGATTTTAAACTTGGCTATAGATGGAACTTGTTTCAGTGCCCAAAGAGACTTTCTCATATTTAATATAAGTATCATTGAAGTAAAGTTTATTAATTACATTAAGTGGTTTACATCTAATAACATGTAGGGTTTCATATGGTTTAATACGCAAATTTTTTAATGTAACTTGTTCTCAGAAACCCAGGCCTTTTCCTTTGTAGTTCATTATGTTACACATTATGGATTTAACAATAGGGTATTAGTTGTTTAAGAAACATGTATATTTTTCATCATAATAAAGCCAAGAAGAGTTTTAATATTTAATTTGTTCATCTAAAAGTAAATAACCTTGTATGGACAATGTTTTTGAATATTACAAACCACTTGAGTGTCCTTTTTATAATGGAACCCACTTTGCTTACTAAGAGACATGTGAATTTTGCCTAAGTAATGAGCATCATGAATTTCACATTTTCCCATACCATTATCCACAATGGTTAACTTAGATGGAGAATATGGTGTGGATTATGAGGTTAAAGGTTTTCTTGTAGATAGTTGGCTTATCGATGGTTGAATCAGAAAGTAGATTTATGAATATTTGAAGCAACTCATTAGGATGAAGATAATTAGTTGATTTGATGACTCATCAATAGGTTCATAAGTTTATTAAATAAAAAAGAGATAGTTAGATTGTAAATATCATCCTTCTAATAACTTACAATATTGGAATGCTTGAAGATCATCAGGTATAATTACTTTCATTCACTCATAAGAAAACTTCAAACATTGATGTAGAATCTATGGAATGACATTCCTGGTATAGATCTATGGATGTTAAAGGAGTAGATTATATGAAAGTTATATCAACTTTATAAGTCACCTATTTAGTAGGTGTTGAACTCATAAGGATTATAAAAGAGGTTGCATGTTTGTTTATAATGAAGTTATCTAAAATTAATTTTGTGCATAGATGCTTCCCATTGATGACCACACTCAATAATCAACTTGGGTTCACACATTGATTAAGTCTTTATCCATGCATATAATGATTTCTCAATGCATGCCACACATTGATATCCTACATCACATCAATATGGTATGAAAATCAAAGTGCAAGGTCTCCCTAACTTCAAGAAATAAAAGAGACTAGTGCATAGGGAATGGTTCTAAAGATGAGAGTGCATTCAATATATTCAATATTCTTATGCACTCTCATTAAAATACTTCCTTGTAATTAAATGGTAAATCCCCATGCAAATTTATAGAGTTTCTCATATGTGCCATTATAAAACTCAAAATGTGAAGACCATCAAAAGAGACTAGGTACAAAAAGAGTTTGGGCCTTATGTATTTCCATATAATATCTTCCTCAACATGCTTCACAAACTCATAGATAAACTATATAGCCAGCCTTCTATGCACTATTTAATGTGCACCCTTTGTGTATAATATACTTAGCCATTAGGGATAACATTTTTTGAGCACTATAATGCTTCAAAAAATTTCCCTACAAGATACCTCTCTTAGTATAACAAAACTATGATCATTTAAGTTTTTAATATTAACTTAGACCTTGAAACTAATAAGAATTGATTTACTTTTTTCATGATCTAAATTATATGTTCATTCATTATTTTTGATCCTTATTTATGGATGTTTGTTGTCCCTCTCATTGTTATCCTCCCTTCATACCTCTACATAAAACATAAAAGTCTCTGCATGTCACATTTTGTGTATACAAAGGTCTATGTAGGCATTATCTATGAACCATTTGTCATCCCTTCTGATGTTAAACCATATTCCCTTACCTCCATGTCAAAAAATTTTTCAATACACCTAGTTTGGATATCTTAGACTCAGTCTATTAGCTTTATTATGTTGTTAAGTAGGTGAGGTGCTCACCTTATTCTGGTGCATCATATTTTAAGTTTTAGCAACCCTCTTACCATTTCTCTCCCTTTTTCCCTTATTGAGTTTAAGTTTAGTGTTATCTATAGATTCCATTATACTCTTTGTAGTTTCATGCACTAGTTATAAACTAGGTGCATCTAGAATAAAAATAAGACAACCTACTCCAAAGGTTCATCCTAAGGAGTGAAAGAGTCCCACATCTTGGCGAATGATCCTATTATTACAATGAGACACCAAACCTCTCTCTAATATGTAATTATAAGGATATAGGCTTAAAATATCTATGTGAAATCAAACACAAGAGTTATTCACATGTAGGTGCACATTTTGAGTGATAATAGTTTTTGACACACTTAGTAGGACCAAATTATAAAGCTAGCTAAGAGATTGGTTCTACTCTCAATGATTCAAATGTTGGAGATAGTTTGTAGAGCACCTAGTGACTCTAAGCATTATTGGTTCATAAAGGTCATCCTTTCATTTATATACAAAGATAGATGAGATCATATTCAATGGGAAATTATTTTCATTTTGTTGAGCTACCTATAGTTTCTAGAAGGAGAGTTAGAGTATCTTTGTCTCCTATCAAAAAGGCTACCGATGTAAGATGACCTTCTCCTAGAGTTCATTTTACACCTCCATTTGGACTATTCCTTATGTATAGAGGAAGAGTATTCCTTATTTTCTTCATGGATATTCAAATAAACTAACCCTCTATTCTATTTAATAGAGTCAACCAATTAATCCTTCCCCAATATGATGATATTATCATAGCTTCTCTTAAGATCATTCCATACTTTACTACAAAGAATTCAACTATGCCTATAAAGCACATATAAGATATAAAAAATATTTATTTCATCCATAATGTGACCAAATACAATGTCATAATTCGACTCCTTCCCTTTTCATTAAAAGGGAGAGTTCCTCAATGGTATCATAGCTTGTGGCCTAGTTTTATTAAAAATTGGGATGAGTTAGGTGTGTCACTGTGTAGGTAATTTTAAGAAAAGAATAACCACCTATCAATGATGAATCAAATCATGACCATTAAGAGGTATCCATGTGATAAAATGGTTGAATTCCACTTTAGATTCTAAAGGACTTGGGATTGAGTTACACTTCTATTAAGGCCAAATATTAACTCTACATTATTATATTTTTTGAGAATTTTGAACAACAATGTGGCCATGAATATCTAATATATGGGAGGTGCATTACTACCAAATGACTATGAGGTCACTATGCATATATAAAAATACTTTATTCAAGTAAGTAAAAGTACACACAAACCCTTATGCCATTATATCTTGATCTCGCATGTACAAGTTCATTTTCCCTACCTCCCATGTCAACTTTGGCCCCTACTCCTTTTGCTATCAACCCTACACTTTCATCAACTTATGTGCCCTTGAGTGAGCTACATGAGATTGAGTCCTTATTAAATAGATTTGAGAATGATTTACTGGTGCTAAAAAGGAAACAATCACAACATTCTAGGCCTTATCAACCCTTTAACTAGAAATATTAATTGAATAGGACTCCATACCAACATTTTGCATAGAATCAGAACTAGCTCACATATAATAGATCACACAATGTGAAAAATATTAACACTAAAAATCAATTTTAGAGTTCTTGTACTTATGTAGAATAACATGGCATAGGACTATGAATGGTGATTTCTAATTGATCAACCACATGATTGAGTCATTTGTCCAAATGGAGTGACTAATGAGGAACCTATGATGTAGAATGTGCGACGTCCTTAAGAGATTCCATCTATTTCATATCAACCAAATGATGTAATATAGGTGTAAATGTAATACTAGAGTGAATCCACCCTCTCGAATTGGTAGGAGGGTAAATTCAATTATTTAAATTAGAATGAAGTGTTGAGAATAAGAAGTAACCTAGTTATTTTTAACACAATATTCAAAAAGAGATTAATTGTGAAGGAACCTTCTTCTTTAGTGCCTTCAACCTTTATGCCCCAAGTTTATTGCATAAATACCCATGTTAAATCACTTATGAAACCTTTAGTGTACATGAAATAAGCTATGTATAAAGATATCCAACCCTAAACTAGTGCATAAGTGATATAAGAGAGCACAATTAAAAAGTCATATATTAAAGGGACTCAAATCCACTTTAACATAGCCAAGTAAATGAAGAAGACTAGGTTGAATGTTTCCATGTGGGATGCTCTTGATATTCCTTCCCAAAGGGATTTTTTATGAGATGCCCTAAGAGGATTCCAACCTCATGATCCATCATATATTATGCCTAATATACACATAAGTCTACACTAGTGTAAGAAAGTAGTACATGGAAATAACAATCCACCCCCATTATACATCTCTCTAATTATTGGTAAAAGTCTCATACATAATTGTATGATAGATTATATTATGAGTAGTTCACTCATGCTGAATAAAATCATAGACACATTAGGTATAACATATTTTCCCATCTCAAAAAGGTTCCTTCAATTAGATGGAATAATAGTTAAAACTATGGGAATTATCAATAATCTGAGTCTCACTATGCATGTGTATCTAAGCCTTTCCATTGTGTAGGATATCACAATCATTGAATTACCCCCTTACTTTATTATAGTCCTCTCCTGAGATTTCACTATGAAGGTGAGTGGATATATATCCTTGGATTGGTTGTACATGCTACTTAGAACCAAATATGGGACCAAGGTCACCATCAAGGCTAACCTTATTTCAAAGAATCACATAGAGCCATACACTTCTATCCTAGTTGATGAAAAATTTAATTTGTTAAACCAAGAGGAGAATTAAATTCTTCATGAGAACACCACACCATATTGAAGGGGTCTCAGATGACTTACTTGATGAATAGGTGCATGATAATTATGAGTGTGACCCATATGTCAATGTGGAGGTTATAGGGTTAAGCACATATTATATTCTTTAGGAGGACACCTTTTTGTTTAACCTTGAAAAGGCATCGGAAAACCTTGAAGGCATATGGAATTTATACTTTGATAGATCCCAAAAAAAAAGTGGTGTAGGATCTAGTGTTGTAATGGTCTCCCCTTAAAAGGATATATATTTCCATATGTTCAAATTGTAATTTATATGCAAAAGTAATGTTTCCTAGTATGAGGCATTGATACAATGTCTTCAGTTCATGCATAAGAAAGGAATTAGGTGTTATAAGGTTTTAGAAATAGTGAGATGGTTGTAAGCTAGGTCAAAATGTGAAACACGTCCAAACAAAATATTTTAAGAGGTTACAAATATAGGGCATGTGAAATGATCAAAGTGTTTAATGATTTTAATATCCATTACATACCAAGGGCATGGAATGATGACACTAATAAGATCATAACTATGGGTGTAAACTATGATCTCCCACACATTATTAATAATGAGTCTGAGTAACTTTTAAGATTCATAGTCAGACCAATGGTCATAAAGAACATATGTAATTGTTAGGTGTTTGAAAATGATGAACAAATTATCAAATTCCTACAAGATGAATCCAAGTTATATGTTGGGAATTAGCCTTATATTCAAGGTCAATACAAAGAT
Source organism: Torreya grandis (assembly GCA_037957365.1). Classification (NCBI taxonomy): domain Eukaryota; kingdom Viridiplantae; phylum Streptophyta; class Pinopsida; order Cupressales; family Taxaceae; genus Torreya; species Torreya grandis. The sequence continues at coordinate 2,479,054 of JARHVA010002196.1, forward strand.
AACATCATTGAACTAAATGGAAACAAGCTGCATAGGGGGCTATTCATGTTAGAAAGCATCTTTAATTATGATGACTAGCTAAAAGGCAAGAGGAAAAACATGATGGTGTAAGAGGAATCTTAAAGCTAGTGGCCATTTATGATGAAAAGATATTGAAAAATGGTAAGGTATGTTCCCATCAAAATTCAAAGAATTCATTGAGCTGAGCATTTGGTATGATGATATATTCACATGGATCTATAATTATCTCAGAGGATTTGACCCAAGCTTAGCTCATCATACAATTGAGCTTGACCCCAATAATATGCTAGTTAGGTAGAAGTAGAGGCTAGTTAATTCAAAGCTTAATCCCTTATTGAGTAAGGATCTCTCAAAGCTCATTGAGGCTAACATAATATTTCTAATCAAATGTTCCTCATGGGTTTCCAATTTAGTCTTAGTGTGTAATAAAAATGGAGAGATTTGATTGTGAATAGATTTTAGGGACCTAAAAAAAGCATCCCTTAAATACCACTACCCCTTCTAAAAATGGATAAAATTATAAAAATAGTCATGGGCATGAAAAGGTTTTAGATTTTGAATGGTTATTCAGATTATAACCAAGTGTTTGTGTGGGAGTATGATCAATTCAAAATTGCATTCACCACTAAGTGGGGTACCTTTGCATACCAAAGGATGATTTTTGGTTTTAAAAATGTAGGATCTACCTTCCAAAGGGCCATTGATATGAAATTCAAGAGACGCCTCAAAATAATCATCTTAGTTTACCATAATGACATAACTATTTTCTCAAAGAGTGTAGTGGATCATTAGGGTCACTTAGAACAAGTATTTGAAAAATGCTAAGAGTTTGGGGTCTCTTTAAACCCAAGTAAGTGCATATTCATATTTCATGAATGCAAAATTTTGGGACACATTATCTCCAAAGAGGGACTTATAGTTTCTCCTGAATGAGTCAAGGCCATTCTATCACTCCCTCTCCTAGGTCACATGAAAGTTATCCAAATCTTATTTGGAAAAATAACTTTGTCATAAAGTTTGTGTCAAGTTTTATAACTATAATCAAACCCCTCACAATAATTCTCAAGAAGATTTCTACACTTAGATGGAGTCAAGAAGGCTAAAGTAGTTATGAGGTCATCAAACATGCCATCAAAGAACCTACATTGGTGAACCCAGATTATGGTAAGGATTTCATCCTTTATCAAATTGGTGGAGATGAAGGCATCTCAACTATTATTCCACAATAGAATAATGATAAACTAGAGTAGCTTATAACATTATTTAGCTAGGTGATCAATGACTATAAGCTATGCTACAACTTCTTAGAGAAATAAACCCTTACAGTTATAAGAACACTCAAGAGATTCAAGCACATGTTATCTAATAACAAGATCTAGATCATGGTCTTGCACTTGAGTATAAAGGAGTTCTTAATCACAAGGACATCGATGAGAAGAGACCTAGTTGGGTCATAAAGGTGATGAAATATGACATAGACATACAAATCACCAAGCTGGTGCAAGGCAAAGGACTCTATGACCATCTAGTAGAAGATGTGAAGAATGAAGACTGTAATTATTGTAATACATGAGAGACAACTATAACATAAATAAACCTCTAAAATCTAGAATAAAAGCATGAAGGTCTTCCTTCATATTGGAGCTTATCTATAAGGCTTGAACAAATCCAAGTTTAGACACTCAATATTACAAGCCATTCCTTATGTGCTTATCATTAGTACACTTTTTAAAAGAGATAGTAATGGAATCCACTTGTGATTTATAGAGCAAAATTAGGTGAAAATGATCCTATAAGAGTTCTATGATGGATCATCATGAGGCCATTATTCATCAAATATGAGTGTAGTTAAAATTATTTGAGGTGGTTATTATTAGAAATCTCTATTCAAATATGCACACACATGGGTGTAAGATTATAAAAAGTGTAACTTGATTTTAGGCAAGTACAAATTAGTAACCCTACCCTTCTACCAAATATAAGTCGATCAGCCCCTTATGTAGTGGGTATTGGAATTCATTGACATGATAAATCCACCATCAAAAATTAGACACAAATGGATCCTCATGGTAATTGATTACTTCATGAGGTGTATGGAGATGGTATCCTTTAAATAAGCTAATGAAGTCTCCATCCTAGACTTATATGAAATCATTGTTTCAATATTTGGTGTCCTAACCACTATTATCTCAGATAAATCACTAGATTTTCTTAGATCCAAGATCAATGAATGTGTAATCAGATATAACATCCATCTAAGCACCTCCTGAAACTATTACCCCTAAGGTAATAGTTTGTCTGAATCAACTAACAAGAACTTGGTTCACATCATTAAATAAACCATGGAAGATAGTGATCCTAGCATACTAAGTTCAATGCAACCGTTTGGGTAGATCAAAAAACACTAAAAATGGTGATATGGAATTCACCCTTCATATTAGTCTATATAAAGGAAGTAAGGTTTCCCACATTTCTCAAATTACCTTCACTAGAGCTATCTCATCAATTGGAATTACATGAAAGTGACCCCATGATGGTAAGGCTAGCTAAGCTAATGGAGATTGCATAACTTAGGGCACATGCCATGCACACTCTAGAGCTTTAGAAATCATAAACCAAGTGAACATTGAACATAAGGGATGAAGACAAAATATTCAATGAAGGAGACTTCATACTCAAATGGGATGAAAAAAGAGCAAAGGCTATGAATTATATGGAGCAACACATATACCATAGTTAGTTGTAACAAAGCTAATATATACCATCTTGTAGGATCAAATAGAGAAGTGTTGCCCATCCCAGTCAATGGGATTCACCTCAATCACTATCTCTAATGGTCATGAACACCTATGTAAATATTAATTTATATGTTTTAATTTCCCTAAGTATAGTGCACACATGTTGTTTATGGTAGTTTCTTTTCCTCCAAGCACTTGTGTGTAGTTTTGTTAGCTTAGTTTTTCATCCTTCTAAGATTTGTTTAGTGTAGTTATTTTTTTTTGTCCTTGTGGAAGCTATCTCAGTTCCTTCAAAGATAAAGTGGGATTATTTAACCTAATCACAATTAGGGAAAATAAGAGTAAGGGATTCCAAGTGAATTCATACCTAGTGGATTACTTCAATTGTTAGAGGTAAAATCACTAAGAGGGGGGGCTGTGAATTAGTGAGACTAGATAATCCAACTTCAATTTCAATCCTTACAGACACTTAATTAGTTATCACAAGCATTCATGAAGAGTATACATCATTCATAGCAATGAATAAGAGAGATAATGAAAGATCAAGCACATAACACATGACATATGTAGGAAACCATCTTGGAGGATAAAACCCACTAGAACCTACAATTGGACTATTATCATATAATAAAAAGAAAAAATTTAGACTAGATACAACTGATCAAGGAACTATAATCCCTTATTTAGTGAGACTACAATCCCACAATGTGATACCACACCTATCTAGTTAAGCTATAATAACAACTAAAACTTTAACAAGTTTCCCCTTGAAAAGAGGTAGAAACCCCATTAAATGTTGAGAAACCACACCAACACCTATGAACACATCCAATTTTGAACTGATGTCTTCAACACTTGATGATGGAACTTTGATTATCACTTTTCACCTTCATTCACACTCAATCTACAAGAGCACTATTCTACCAATCGAATTATGACCTATAGGTCATAAAAATAGTCTTGAATATATTATGGTATTTAAATCATTGACTAGGTATCCACCCTTTCCTTTCCTTCATAAAAATATTATCTCAAATGCACATTACACTCCTAAGTCTCTCACTCAAGTCTATAGACCAACACATTTGGTTTCACCATTTATAGAACTATCATGATTATCAACATCTTAGTTAGCCATTAGGTGTTACTTAACCCATAATTCATCTATCATATGAATACACATCTCAATAAAATTTTTATAGGTGTGCATTAGCATCTATGGGTCACCCTTAAGCAACTATACCTTTTAATTAGGCCCTTGTGACTCTTATAGGTCTCATTGAGACCTATTCACCCATTTATCACTTAATTGAACAAAATAAGAAAATAGGAACACTTTAAAATTTATATATCCATTCTAGATAACCTATATGTCCCTCTTAAGTTCCAACAACCAACATAGTACCATTCTACTTAAGCACAAATTGCTCAAATAACATTCTGTGCATAAAATCACCATGAATGAACACATAATCAAATTTTAAACCTTTATTTATGATATATATGATTGGTAAAACATTAATAATGTAAAAAAATGGTCCTCAAGGATTATAAAATACTCCCCAATATAAAATTCATCAAGATATATCAAAATAATATCAAAACAAGCTCAAACAGTCTTCTTGGGTTACTTACAAAATATAAACAAACACACAGTCAACTTTGAACATACATAACTATGACTATAAACACTTTAAAATATTCAAATATATATTTATAGATTTGAATTTAATTATTATACAATTTTTATTTTTACATCATTATCAAATTTTACATAGATCTAAAGATATGGCCAAAAACCAAAGCACTAGTTTTTCCTTTGTTAAATTCAAATATTCAAATAAAAATGGTCATAGTTAAAATTTAAACACTATGCTCAAATATCATGTGATAAATGATTAGATAAATAATACAGTATTTATATTATTTTAATTAACTTGACCTTTACCTTTCGACTCTCATCATAGGATCTTCATCTTGACTATTTGACTTAATGCGCTCTGCCGATCTCTTGTATGTATCTAATTTTTTATCTCTACTTGATGTTAAACATCAAACACTTGTTTTCATCTAGATATTAAAAAAAATATTGGAATAAACACACTATTTTAATCCTTTTTTAATTAACTTGATCTTTACTTATTTTAATCATCAAACACTTTGACCCATTTGACTTACTACGCATCATAGATCTAGATGTATGAATTCCCACAAACCATTGATCCTTGGAAGAAGTTCGATCTTTATCTCTACTCAGAGTTAAAAAATAAAAACTTGGAACCATATTAATACTTAATAACATCTTAGATAAATTATCTCCATCTATGTTTCTCTAAATTTAACTTGTGTAAAAATGATTATAGGAACCATTACAATATGCTTGGAAGGCCAACTTTGCATAGTCATATCTTTTACCTCACTCACTTGCATGTTATAACATTTTAACCATATGATCTCCTCACATAATAAAATATAAACACATATCAAAATAATATTTAAACCTTTTCATGTGTGATATATAATTCCATTAATCTTCTCACTTAGATTTTTCTACCATAGAGCTAACAATGCCAAGAATTACCTAGATGATCAACTTTACACATATATTTTGATGCACTTTGACACATGATTTGAAATTTAGCATAAGTAAACTAGGAACAAAATTGAAAAAACCCATATGATAAAATTCTCTTGAAATTTCAACACGTGTGAGATATTCCATGACCAAACTGCTTACTTAGCTCTTTCTTACCTCATGTAAATTTGGCTAAGTATGAGAAACCATTGTCAAACTATCTAGGAGCCCAACTTTTCACTTACATATATTTTGACATAATTTAGTGCATGATCTAAAATTTAGTAAAAATTAACTAGGGAATAATTTTATCACAAACATATGACCAAATCCGCTTGACTCATCCATATGTGGCAATGGTGAAGTCATCAAACTACCTACTCAGATTTTCTGTTATTGGACCCAAAATGTTTAAATGAAAACTATGGAATACTAAATGAATTCCAATTATGTACACAAGAAATAAAATCATAAAAAAAAAAATAGTAACCTATTTCAAATTCTTAAATAATGATACTCATCCTTGAATATCTATAACCATGCCAAAATTGAAGATCAATCAATTATACTTCAAGCATACTAGAATAGACACATTCCACACTTTATCATTGTCACTTAGACAATAAATGCACTTCATCCACTCAATTAGACACATAAATTACACCAATATAACATAATTTATAATTATAAAATAATATCCCCCTTTGTCATTGATGTTAACAACCATCATATAGAAAAATATAGCTCACCTTTCTTCTCTCGCTTCAAGCACACTCATAATAAGAACTTTCTCCCCCTTTGACATAATGATAAAGTGGGAACCAAATGATCTTGAGGATATAAAGAGACTATCAATAAGAGAGGAACACATTATAAATATGATACAAACTCCCCCTAATATTTATAAGCCATTTCATCATATGAGCATCTTCATATCTCCATACACCATGAAGAACCACCACACATGCTTATTAGCCTTCTCTCTCAAGCTACCACAAAGACCAAAAATATAAATTAATGAAACTAACAAAATAGGGAACATGATATAAACAAACATGGAAACTCTTCTTGAAATAAACATACCTTGATATTTTGGAGAAACTAGGCAAAAATCACTCTTGTTCACATTAGGCCTATCTATTCACCTTGTAGCCCTACCTAGAAATTGTATATCTCATAAAGTTTTGTAGACACATATTAAGACCTAAAAATTCATATATATATAATATATATATATATATATATATATATATATATATATATATATATATATATATATATATATATATATATATAATATTCCCCCTCAATCACACCAATTTTCATCACCTATCTCATGATCTGAATTATACTTCACAAACCTACTAGCTAATTAGGTCTTCATCTTGACAAAAATATGAATATCTTGAAAACCACAAACTTTCAGATCTGTATGAAGCTTATTTTGAAAACCCATTTATCCCATTAAATAAATTTATAAGCCTTAGATCTCAAATCATAAGGCAAACCACTTTTCTATCATAGCCCAAAACCCTAAAATCTTAAAACAAATTCTAGTCAATTCCCATCTCTAAAACTTATAGTACACCTAGAGGAAACCATTACATAAGTATGGACCATAATTTGAGCCACCATAAATTTGGGAACCCGTGAATCCTATATCCAATCTTAGGCCTACTTGCCCTTAAGCCAAAACTAAGAAAATTGAAAGCACTCAAAAATCTTTAGCTTGACTTCAACATAGCTTTAGACTATAAAAACACCTAGATAACATCAAAAATAAGTGCATAGACCTTTCTAAGCACCAAAATATTCCATAAATCTCATTAGGCCACCTAAAAACACCCATTATAACCCTATAAAATAGATCCTTCACAAATCTTTGGAACAAGCTTATGAACTTGTTGTTCCCCCTTAACTAATGACCTTCTAAGATCAACACAAGTCTCTGTACATATTGGAATTATGATTTTATACAAAAAATTTACTTCTTCATAATAAATATGTCTCCTAAGAAGCATAAGGAAATACACCTTACTTCACAATATCCTAGAACAACGTGAAAATAAGAGTTGCCTATAACTCTTCATATTCCTTCTCCTCCTTGGTCATCTGACATTTATACTTATTCTTCTTAGGCTTAAGATAAGAAACATACTCAACCACCAAAAACTTATCCTTCTCTTCTAAGATTTAATTGATAATACATAGAGACAACAAAGATTCATGACATACCTTTTCATCTGAAGAATCCACCTTGTAGTTTGGAACCTCATCACTAGGCATAGAAAATTGATGTTCTTTGCATGATACATGCTAAAAAATAATATGATGTTTAATTGCATCCATACACACCTCAAAAATAGCCTTAAATAGTATATTTGTCTTTTCCTTTAGTTTGATATCTTCATTATCATCATGAGTATACGATGATACCTCTTGGCACTCTTTAACTTTTATAGCTTTATCCACCATAGCAAACATATTACTTAGACTTGCAGACTCATCATGACTCACACTTTTCACCTTTGGCCTCCATGTGTTAACTTGAGTTTTTCCTTACACTCTAGGAGCCTAATTTAACTCATTTTGAATTCATGGCCTTTGTTTGTATAATCTAGCAATGTGACCTCTTTGTTGACACTTGAAGCGCACTATACCATTTAAAAGAAACACATCTAGCCTTACCTTATTCGGATAGAAATTTTCAATGTGTCTTATGTCATGACAAATGGAAAAACCTCCTATTTTTGAAGAGGACTCACCATTTCTAACCTTATGTAACAATGGTTTTCAAAGTGTAACACGACAAGATAGTTAAATCACTTAACTTTGTTCACACCTTTTGACTGAAGACCCCTATCATAGTTCCATGCAATCTCATTTCTAACATGTCTCTTGAATTATCTACCTCTATGCCCAAATTTTTTACATGTCAAATAGTAACTATGGAATCTTACATACCTCATGGAATTTGGCTATCTAATCTAATTTGTCTTCATTATACCAAAACCTTCATTCCTTGTCTGATGATTATCCTTGTTCACTAATATTAGTCTTCATCTTGTCTTGAGTTACATTTTTTGTTCTTCTTCATATGCAAGACCAATTATATCACTAACATGATTTTGACCACTTAGAATATTGTCTAGATCACTTGAGATCTTTTCAAATCTCATAAATGACTTTGCCTTGCTTGTAGACTTCTCTAACTCATATTTTAAAGAATTATTTTTAGAAACATACCTTGAACATTCATCTTCCTTACCTTTCAAGCTTGTAGATAGGATTTCCAATTGACAATTGAGATGTTTGACAATATCTTCATTCATTCTTTCCTCATATACATTGAATTTATCTTCATATTCCTTGAGTTTATATTTCATCTTCTTATTGATGTTTTGCTCAATCTTTAGTTCTTTAAAATCATTTATCAAAGTAGTCTCATAGCCCACCTCATCATCATCATCATCATCATCTAAATCATTCTAAGTAGATTTATTTTGATGTGATAAAATTCATTCATTAGACATGAATAGGGCTTCATCTTTAATAGGTCCATCATCTTCATGATCATATTCTGAGTTACTGTCTTCACTCTCATTTGTTGAGTTACAATCTTCTTTGGTGTAGAGACTCTTATTATTTTTAAGGACTTCTTCTTGTTGTTAAACTTTTTGAATCCTTTATTATTTTATGTATTTTTTTATCATCTCGGCATTCACCATGATCTTCATCATCTTTCTTATCATTCTTATGAGGGAAATTATGAGAAAAATGTTATATCTCTCCAAAGTTAAAACATTTGAAGGGTAATTTAACCTTATACTTCCTTGAGCCTATGTTTAATTTCCTAGTAATCAAATCAATTAATTCATCCTCATCAATATTAGATATATCATCTTATTTGGGTTTATTAACATGGAACTTCTTCTTTGGCTCCATTTATATCTTGAATTTTTCTTCCTTCTTTGGTGGTATATCACCATTTAATCTCATCTCATAGGCATTAAGGGTGATATGCAATTGATCCATATTGAATTGAGTAAGATCATGAATTTATTCTATAGCAGATAATTTTGGATCAAATTTTAGGTATATATACCTTAATATATTTTGGACTCAAGTATCCTCTTCAAGATTCTCTTTAATACCTCTGATGATGTTCACAGTCTCATCTACTCTCTACATAAAATATGGCATAGAATCTTCTTCCTTCATCTTAAGACTTTCAAATTGCCTTTTGTGAGTTTGTAACTTAGTAAGATTAACCTTTGAATATCATTCATAAATGATCTAAATTTTGTCCCATATCTATTTATCAGATTTATAAGGGATTAATTTGGTGAAATCAATCCATGTAATCCCACAAGTGATGACATTCATTACCTTATAATCATTATCAAACAACTTTTTGTATGCACGACTGGATGGAGGAGGAGTAGGAGAAACATAACTATCCACAATCAATTTCCATACATCAAACCCTAGGGATATAATGTATGTCCTCATCCTTACACTCTAAAAAGCATAATTGGATCCATTGAACATCTATGCTTGATTAGTAGAAAATCCTCCTTGATGACTACCCATATTATACCTTGAATCACCTTCAATCTATCAAGCCTTTACCAAAGGACCTGATCTGATACCAATTATTAGAGGTAAAATCACTAAGGGGGGTGAATCAGTGAGACCAAATAATCCAACTTCAATTTCAATCGTTAAAAACACTTTATTAGTTACCATAAGCATTCATGAAGCATACACATCATTCATATCAATGAGAAAGAGAGACAATTCATGATCAAGCACATGGAATATGTGGGAAACCCTCTTGGGGGAGAAAACCCACTAGAAATTGAAATTGGACTAACATATTATAATAACAAGAACTGATTTACACAAGACTCAACTGATCAAGGAACTAAAATCCCTTATTTAGTGAGACTATAGTCCCACAAGGTGCTACCATACATGTTTAACTAAGATGTAACAAAAACTAAACCATTATCAAGTTTCACATTGCAAGGAGGTAATAACCCCATTAGATGTTTATAAACCACAATAAAACCTATGAGGACATCCACATTTGAACTAATGGCTTCAATACCTGATGATGGAACTCTGATTATCAATCTTCACCTTAGCTCACACTCAATATGCAAGAACACTATTCTACCAATAATAGTATGACCCACAAGTCATAAAAATAGTCATCAATATATTATTCTCTTCAAAACATCCAATAGTAACCCACCCTTTCCTTTACTTTATGATACTATTCTCTCAAATGCACAATCCACTCCTAAGTCTCTCACTCAAGTCTAGAAACCAACACATTTGGTTTCATCATTTATAGAACTATCATGATTATCAACATCTTGGTCAAAAATTAGGAATTCCTTAACACTTAAGGAATATATAATATTAATAATACACAACTAAATAAATCTTTATAGGTAGGCCTTAGCATCTATGGGTAACCCTTAAGCAACTACACCTTTTAATTGGGCCCTTGTAACTCTTATAGGTCTCATGGAGACCTATTCACCCATTTATATGTTCATTAAAAAAAAGAACACATGACCAATTAAAAATATATGGACCCATTCCATATGATCTATAAGTCTCTCTTAATTTCCAACAACCAACATATTACCCTTCTACTCAAGCACACATTGTTCAAACAACATTATGTTCACACAATCACCATGAATGAATACACAATCAACTTATAAAACTTTATTAGTGCTACATGTGATTGTTAAAACTTTCATAATGAAAAAATATGGTCCTCATGGATTCTAAAACACTCCCCAATATCCAATTCATCAATATATATCAAAACAATATCAAAATAATCTCAAACAATCTTCTCAGGTTACTTGTAGAATATACACAAACACAGTCAATTTTAAACCTTAATAACTATAAATATACACATTTTTAGATATCAATATATATATATATATATATATATATACATATTTTATTTTTATTAATCTATAAATTTTCTTTTTACACCATGAGAAAATTTTGCATAGATTAAAATATATGGAAAAAAACCAAAGCACTAGTTTTTCCTCTGTTAAATTCAAATATTCAAATGTAAATGATCATAGTTAAAATTTGAACACTATGATCACATATCATGTATGAAATACTTATATAAATAATTAAAAATCTATATTATTTTAAGTAACTTGACCTTTACCTTTAAATTCTCATTGTTGGACCTTCATATTGACTATTTGACTTAGTGCGCTCTGTCGATCTCGTATACGTAGCTTGGTCTTTATCTTTGCTTGACATTAAACATCAAAAAATTATCATAATCTCATTTCTTACAAACATATTGGAATTAACATGATACATTTATGCTTTTTTAATTAACTTTATCTTTACTTAGTTTAAGCATATAACATTTTGACCCATTTAACTTACTATGCACCACAGATCTAGATGTACAAACTCTTGTGAACCATTGATCCTTAGAATAAGATCAATATTTATCTCTACTCAAATTTAAAAATTGAACACTTTGAACCATAAATTTTATTCCTAACATCTTGGATAAATGTGCTCCATTTATGTTTCTTTAACTTTAACTTGTACAGAAATGACTATGGGAACCATTGCAATCTACTTAGAAGGCCAACTTTACACGGTCATATCTTTTACCTCGCTCACTTTCATGTTCTAAAATTTGGACCATATTATATAATTAAATATGAGAATAAAAAAATATATCAAAATAATATTGAAATATTTTCATGTGTGAGATATAATTCCATTAATATGCTCACTCAGATTTTTCTTCCACAAAGCCAACAATGTTAAGAATTACTTGGAAGGCCAACTTTACACATGTATATATTTTCACATGCTTTATAAAATGATATGAAATTTATCAAAAATAAAATAAGAACAAAAATAAACAAACCCATATGATGAAATTATCTTGAAACATTCACATGTGAAAGATATTACATAATTAAACTGCTTACTCAGCTCTTTCTTGCCTCATGCAAATTTGGCCAAGTATGAGAAAACATTATCAAACTGCCTGGGAGCCCAAATTTTTACTTGCATATATTTTGATGAAATTTAAAACATGATTTAAAATTTAGTGAAAATAAACTAGGGACTAATTTTATCAAAACCATATGACCAACTCCCCCTGACTCATCCATATGTGGCAATGGTGAAGTCATCAAACTACATATTCAAATTTTTTGTTATTGGACCCAAAATGTCTAGATGAAAAATATGGACTACTATATTAATTTCAATTATGTAAAAAATAATTAAAATCATATAAAACATCTTAGTAACCTATTTCACATCCTCAAATGACCATACTCATCCCTGAACATCTTTAACTATGCCAAAACTAAAGATCAACCAATTATACTTCAAGCATACTAGAAAAAGCACATTGCACACTTTGTCATTATCAATTAGACAATTAAGGTCCTTAATCCACTTAATTAGACACATCCATGACATCACTATAAAATCATTGATAATTATCCAACATCAAGGCTACTAGATTCCTACTTATCAGGAAAGTAACCCATAGAGGCTACCAAAAGTGTTGATTTTTTAAGTCACCCCTTTAATAGGAGATGAATTCATCAGGACTACATAAGAGGTTGTAAATTTACATAGTATCTAGTTCTATAAAATTAAGTATACATGTATATGCATCTAATATACACCCACAATCAATAATCAGGGTAGGTTTATACATTGACTAAGTGTTTATCTGTACCTATAAAGAGTTATCAATGCATACCCCACACTGATATCCTTTATCATAAAAAACAACACATAAATCAAAAAACATGGGTATCTCCAATTTTAATAATTAAATGAGATAAGTGCATAAGTATTGATTCTAAATATGAGAGTGCACTCAATATCTTATTAATCTTATTTCATACTCTCATTTAAATACAACATCACACTCAAATAGAGAAATATCATGCCAAGTGATAGAGTTTCACATATGTGCCCTTATAAAGTGTATACTATAAAGACCATCAGAAGAGACTAGGCATATAAAGAGTTTAGTCCTTATGTAATTTTTTATAAGATCTCCCTTAGTTCCCTTCATGAACTCATATTTTCATTATTTAACCAACTTTCTATGTAATCTTTAGTGTGTACCTTTTATGCAAAATATACTTATCCATCTATGCATAGTCACATGTGAGACTTTGTAGAAAAGGGAGTGTGATGAACTAGTGCACACCTAGACCCAAAAACATGGGTGTGCATGATAATCCCCATTACCTATGAAATATGATGAGGAAGTACCTAAAGATACACCTACACATTCTCATGTCAATAGTCTAGTACAGGTGGATTGCTAGGTGGTAGCTACAAATAGGGATGGTAGTTAAGGTCAATTGGATATCAATGGGACTGAATATAAACAAAATAAAATGTGGGAAAGATCTTAGAGTTTCATAACATATCACACATAACCCTTAGATATGTAGACATCCTTCATTCTTAGATACACACGTAGATCTATGAGTGACCTTCCAACTACTTCTATGATTGATTTATCTGATCTAGGTTTAAAAATCATGAATCATAGTAGTTATTATGAATATATTGATACTCTTAATCAAACTCAAGCTTTGGATGCCACTTTTTAATTCTAGTTCCTACCTATCTCCTTAAATGGTTAATTGATCATATAGGGCCTTGCCTTGCACTATATAAACCCTGAGTTTTATTGTAAAAGGCTCAACATTTTTTTAGTGTTAAAATACTGCCAAAATTTTAACTTTAAGATCCCTCTCCTGGTATAAAAAATCTCTAGCCATTTGAGTTTTTAATATTGCCTTATACCTTAAGACTAATAATAATTTATTTACTTTCTTCATACTCTACATTCTGTGTACATTTATGATTATTGATCCTCTTTTGTGGATGTTTTTCCCTCTCATTATTGTCCTCCTTTCACACCTCTACACAAAATTGAAAGTCTATATGGGTTGAATGTTTTGTATATATGGGTTTATTTAGGCATTATCTATGGATTATTTTTCATCCCTCCTAATACTATGTTGTGTTCCCTTACCTCCATATAAAACACTTATGTAGTACACCTAATCTAGAGATCTCATACTCAATCTGTTGATTTTATTATGTTGTTAAGTAGGTGATGTTCTTTCCCTATTATTAGTGCATAGATTTTACATTTAAACAACCCTATTACCTTTTATCTACCTTTTTCCCTTATCGAGTTTAGGTTTAACACTAGATGTTGATTTCATTCTTCTCTTTGTAGGCCTGTACGCTAGTCCTAAACTAGGTTCATTTAGAATAGAAGGAAGTAGGATTACTCAAATGGTTTGTACCAAGAAGTTAAATAATCCCACACCTTTGGGTAGGATCCCATTGTTATAACAAGATATGAAACTACTCTTCAACATGCATGTCTAAGGTGTTAGGTGTGAAAAATTTGTGCACAATCAAACACTAGATTTGTTCACACGCGGTTAAACATTTAATGTGATAACAAGGTATATGTTGATTATATAGACTAAATTATCCTAAATGATATGATCCTACATAAAAATAATGTAAATAGTGCCTATACACTCATGATCATTTTTATCATATTCCTTGATGATAATTATGTTAGATTCTAGTGTTTGTGTTAAGTATCCCAAATGTTTTATTAATCTCAATGTACATAAATTCAAATATAAGACATTATATATAAACACCCTTTTTAATTTGTGTCTAAGATAATGAATTATATATACAAGGGAAAATTTGATGCATATCCCATAATGGAGATATTGGAATGATTAAATTTGACTTGATTGATAGTGGATAAGTTTCAAACTAACACTTGAAAATTTGATGGGTTAATGTCTTGTGTGACTTTAGACTCTTAGAGGGTTTTATAAAATATGTATGTATACATAAGGAATGTTTTGAGAATTTATAGGATACACACACACACACACACACACACACACACACACACACACACACACACACACACACACACACACACACACACACACACACACACACACACACACACACACACACACACACACACACACACACACACACACATATGAGTTAGTTCATGATCATTTTTGGTCACCATGGAAAATCATCATTTGATTTTATCTCAAGTATTTAGGTTCAATAGGGAAGGCTCCTCGAAGTTGAATCAAGGTTCATAAAAAATGATTGTCAAACTTAGTGTATTTTCAAAGGATAACCTCCACATTTTTTGGTGAGATAATGGTCTTCAAATTTTCATCAAGGAGAAAGTTGGATATTTTTTTTGAACAAGAGTCTACCCAAAAGTTTTGAATACTTTGTAAAGTTTATCTAAGTGTTTTACTCTTTAGAAAAAGTGTGTCATGGCTAATCAAAATTTGTACAATGATAAATTTAATGAAGGATTTAGGTCTTAAGAATAATTATTCTCATAAAGGTTCCAAATAAATATTTGTGAGAATCAGACAAGTATTTTTATCTTTAATAAAATTATGTAAAGAAAAGTTCTTTAGAACTTTTCCTTCAAACAAAAGTTCTAAAGATTGAGAATTGTGTCATATTGTTTGCATGAAGTCTTATAAAACATAAGTCATGAAGGTTTATAAATTAACTTAGTGCCATGTGTTAAACTCCTAATGGTCCCAAACACTCTCAAAAGGATTTTTAAGACTTAGTCAATTTATTCAAAGTTGTTTGATAAGTCTCCATGTCATCATGGATTTTGGCAAGTAGGTTATTAGGATGCTTCCATGTGTCACAATCAAGATGACCTAATGTCTTAGAACCATATGTATAAGTTCAAACCCATTAAGATAGTAGGTGAGAAATATGAATCCAAATGATGAAATATTTCTTCATTATAGAAAGAATAGTCAGTATTACACTTAAGGCTACAACAAAACAAAGAAAATGTGAGGATAAGTTGTGTGGTAAGGAAAAATATTTCAATATAAGGGTCTATGGCTAGAGTAAAATCGATTGAATTAAATAATTATCAAAAGGGGGACCAAATGGAAGTTTGATACTTATAGTATTTTTAGCCTTGCTAGACTTTTATAAGTGGTGACATGTAGTAGCATTAGAGAGAGTATCCACACATATAAAAGGGTTTATACTTAACTTTTGGTGAGTTCATGGTTTTAGTGTCCCAGAGTTAGTTTACTCAAGTATCATAATCTATGTAATTCACTATAGGTTGAGAACTAATAAATGAAGACCATATAGATGGGTCAGTCCCAAATTCAAACTCCTAAGCTAACCTAATGATCAAAGGTGTTAGAATAGGAACTAATCAATGTGATCTACTTCAACATGTTACTCTCATTATCAAGATCCTAGGGAATCAAAAGTTTCAAACCCAGTAAAGCCAAAGGATTTATAGCCCAATCAAAGAAGGACACATGGGCACCTATCAATATGGCTCCTCTTAAACCAACATTTGTAAAATGAAACAATAGATAACTAACTAAAGAGGATATCCCAGGCTCTTAAATCTTTTTAGACCCCTAGGAACCCAAACACTAATGATACCTACCATGTGGAGGTGATAGGACCTAAGTACACAATAGGATGGAACTCCCAACAAGTAGGAAAGTGATGATTAGAACTTGGTAGAACCTAACCAAGAGAACAAAGGGTAAGACATATCCAATGACATCAAGATCTATAGTGAATGGGTAAACACCATATGGTATCTAAAAATGGACTTGAGCCAAGTCATCAGATGAGGTGACTAATGGGTTAGAAGTCACCATGAATGATGTAGAGAATGAAATAGTTCCACTCCATCAGTGTACTAGCATAAATTTGATGCCCCATCTAGTTTTCAAAACGTTCAAAGGTTTACATTTGATTACACAAGTAACCTAGCATATGGAATCAATTATAAATTGGCACCAATTGTCTAAGTGGTTGAGAATAATGATGGAATTTTATGTGAAACTAAGGAATATTATTAACCAAGGTATGGATTATGCATTAGGATAAATCATGAAGCACAAAAGACAAATATATGCCTTAAAGAGGCATGGTAAACAACTACACAAGCATGGTTGAGGTAAATCCTAAGGAGATCAAAGTGGTTGAGCCACCCCATTCATGTATATCATGATTGAACATTGGCTCTCATACATTTTAGTTAGAGTCTCATCTACTTCCCCAAATCATCATTAAATTTTTATAATTACCCAAATAGTGGGTGAGACTGAATCAATGATATGTGGGTTTCCCATTGCCTATAAAAGCATGGGTCTTACATTGTAAAAGGATTGACATTTCTAGGCATTGTAATGCTACCAAAATATGTCCTCCACTAGCTCCTTTTCTACTTAGGCATAGAAATTAATGAAAACTAAATCATCATTATTTCATGATTTGTGTTATGTGTGCACTAATGATTGTTGATATTCAATTATGGATATTCATCCCTCTCATTATCATCCTCCCTTCACACCTCCATGTATATTCTAAATCCTTTTTAGGTCACACATTGTGTATAAATGGGTTTGAGTATGTGTTATCTATAGAATGTTTATTTCCCCTCATAACATTGTGTTGTTTTCCCATACCTTCATGTGAAACACTTATGTAGTGGGTTTTTGACTTGAAAACTGTGTATTAATTTCTTAGTTTTATTGTGTCATAAATAAGATGAAGTGTTCACTCTAATCTTGGTGCATCACCATTTTCCCTTCTAACAAAACTCTTACCTTTCTCTCCCATTTTGTCTTCAAAATATTAGGTTTAGTATTAGCATTAGATTTCATTTATTCTATTTTTAGGTTTATGCATTGGTCTTAAACCATGTGTACTTAGATTATAAATAATTCATCCTTCTCCATAGGTTTGTTTTAAAGAGCACAAGAGTCACACACCTTGGGGGTGATCCTATTGTCTCTCTAAACCAATTCTTACATTTCATCAAGTGCATCATTCGAGTGATAATAGTTTTTGGTATGCTTGATGGGACAGTTTGATGATCCTCATATATTCCATTAAATAATTTTGGTGTGTTCTTTAGTGCACCTTACCATTTAAGTTAGTTTATTCAACACATGGTGAATCGAAGAATCAAATCTACTATTTAAGTATTTAAACTACTTAAATATTATCTTTTCCTTCTTTTGAAGTATCTAATCACCTGCTAAATTTTTTAGTAAGCACTCATTCTTTAAGTAGACATGATTGTTTATTTTTAAAGAATATCCTAATGAGTTTCTTACTCATTTGATTTTATAATATGTCAAAATATCATGAAAAGCATGTCTTTTCCCCTCCTTATCAAAATGGAATTTATATTCCCTCCTACTATCCATATCAGACTAAAAATTTTGTAGGTTTTATCCCATATAGCTGTCATGATCCTCTCCTAAGAGTATAATTGATTACCTTTGTATAAGCAACTAAACACAAAATTAAACCAAAAGTAATAAGTAACTAGAAATCAAAAACAAAAAAGAATAGGTGATACGAGAAATAATATAATCTTGTATTACACTCTTCCAAAAGAAAATACAATGAAGAAATCTCACTCTTCCCACACCTCTTGGGCGTACAGTAATTCTCCCTCAAGATTTCTCTCTCTCAATCAATTACAACCAACTCAACACTGAGTTGTTCCCTCCAGTGACAATCAACCCAATGGTTGTTGTTGCCTACTCTCATCCACAGACCTTCTTGATCTTGCACCCTACAGATCTAATTGATCTTGCTTACACCGTGTGTTGTAGATATTTTTGATCTTGCTACCCCATAGATCTAACTGAGCTTACACACACACACCCATAGATCTTCTTGATTTTGCTACCCTACAAATCAACTAACCTTGCTTACTTGTAGATCTTCTTGTTTTTACACTCTCGTAGACCTTCTAAATCTTACACTTGAGGATATAATCCTTCTTAGTCTTGATTACAATACAACCACATGGGTCTCTTAAATAGATCCCAAACCAAAAAATAATTAGAAATGTAGACTCAAGACTAAAATTAGTCTTTATATGCAAACTAACTGTTCATCTAAAATTAGAACAATAATTCTAGAAACACAAAGGTGACCAATGTCAGTTCCTATCTGACTGATGCCGACCAACTATAACCAATGTCAATTACTGTGTAGCTAAAGATAATTGATGTTGGTCGATCCCTAATTGGTTTTGATTGATGTCAGTTACTGTGTAACCTAGTAACCTCCACCATTTGCATAACAGTGAAGCTTTTAGCTCCACAACTTAACAATCTCCCACTTGGAGATAAATAGCTACACCTGTACCTATACCTATATAACAACATCCTCTAATTTTTTTTATAGCTTATATCTCCATCTTCAAGTTCACTCTTGAAGATCAACCACCAACAATGAACACATATCCTGTGGTGCTTCTCCTGCCATCCAAGTCACCTGCCATATCCA
The DNA here is from genome assembly GCA_037957365.1 of Torreya grandis. Taxonomy (NCBI): domain Eukaryota; kingdom Viridiplantae; phylum Streptophyta; class Pinopsida; order Cupressales; family Taxaceae; genus Torreya; species Torreya grandis. Next base: position 2,498,845 of record JARHVA010002196.1, read on the forward strand.
AATCTACATACACATGTAGAGAAGTGCTTGACCCTGCATAGCATAAATACCTACTAGTGGTCCCTCTTAGATATCTAAGAATCCACTAAACTACTTTCCAGTGCTTCTTTCCTGGATTGGCCATAAACTTGCTGACAACTCCCATTGCTTGGGCAATATATGGTCTAGGTGTGCTAACCCATTTTTCATCTTGCATATTGAACCTCTCCAACACCAACCTAGCCATATGTATCACATGTCCATTCTCTCCTTTCTTTAACCTATAAATCCATTCATTTTTAGTGCTTTCTTTCCAACTAGCAACTCCACCAAATCCCATGTTTGGTTCTCTTCTAAAGAATCAATTTCCTCATTCATGCCATGTTCCCACTGTTTCCTGGATTCTACCTGCATTGCCTCTTCAAAACTTCCTATTTTTCCACCATTAGTGAGCAACAAGTAGTATAAAGAAGGGGAATAATGAATTTGAGGCTTACTTACCATTTTAGACCTCCTCATGGGCATTTGAGACTCATTGACAGCTTGTTGTCCACCCAAATTTTGTTCTAACAGTGACTAATCCCAGTCATCTCTTGATCTGCACCAGACCAATGTCAGTTCCACCTAACTAACCTAACTAACATCAGTTCTCACTTGACCGATGCCAATTTCCACCTACCTAACATTACCAACTTTGGCCTCCATCAGATTGACATTGATTCCTACCTGATCAATGTCAGTTCTCACCTGACCAATATCAGTATCTATGTTTTCTTGTGAGTGATGATTTTTACCCGTGAGCTCATTTTGGATCATAACCTTGTCCAAATCAACATTTTCCTACTCAAACTTATTCAACCTCTTGAGTTGATCACTGTCCATCACCTTCTCATTAAAAACCAAGGCTTTCCAGTTCTTAAATGCATCAAAAACATCAGATTTCCTCTTTATGCAATAAACCCATACCTTTCTTGTAGCATAACACTATGATCCTCCAATAGAAGCTACCTAAGCTGGTCCCCACATGTCTGCATGAACAAGCTCTAACTTGTGCTTCTTCTTTATTGACCCAGTCTTGAGAAACCTCACTTTCTCCTATTTCTCAAAAATGCAATGCTTACAAAAATCTCGATTTACACTTTTCAAATTTGAAAGATTACCATTTGACTTAAGAACATCCATTCCCTTCTCACTCATGTGACCAAGCCTACTAAGCCACAACTTTACATCTACATCTGAAGTAGATAAAATAGAAGGTGAATTATCAATAATACGAGTAGATAGATAAAGTGTACCTACTCTCTTACCTCTTTCTAATACAAGTGGACCCTTAGAAACTTTCCAAGATTTTGCTGTGAGAGTTACTGTACAACCCTCATCACCCAAATTTCCTACAAAAATTAGACTCCTCTTCAGGATGGGAACATGCATGACATCCTTCAATTCCCATATGTTGCTAGTCTACAATTTCAAATGCACTTTCCCTTTGCCAACAATTTGACAAGGCTTACCATCCCCTAAATAAACTTTTTCAAAGTCTCCATGGACATAATCATGGAAAAATTATCTATTTGGGGTTGCATGGAAAGAGGCACCAAAATCTAAAACCCAAGATTCTACTTTATCCAAGGAACATATAAGAGCATCCCATGCAACAATACCTACATCTTTTGCTTCTTTATTTCCTTCATGTTAATCTTCTACAAACCAACAATCTTTCTTTACATGCCCTTTCTTTCCACAATTCTAGTGGGTTATACCTCCATTTTTGGATTTGGATTTACTGCCTATCTTTGACCATGATTTCCCTTACTCAATCTTCTCTCTTTTCTTTCCCCTACTTTCACCACTTAAAGCATTACCTAATGTTTCCTCTATGCTTTTCCTACAAATTTCTTCATTCAAGATTACACTAACATAATCAACTTTCAAGATATTTGAAGCAGACACAGTATTACTAACTGTCATTACCAAACTGTCCCAACTTTTAGGTAAAGAGCATAAGATTAAGAGAGCCTTAATTTCATCATCAAAATCTATTTTGACTAAAATTAACTGATTTACTAATCCATAGAAATCACTAAGATGAATATATACTAATCCACCTTCTTGCATTTGCAAATTAAATAATTGCTTCATAAGAAATAACTTATTTAAAGCTGAGGGTTTTTCATATAAATTTTCCAAAGATTCCATTAACTCTATCATTGTCTTTTCCTATGATAAGTTGGAAATCACAGACGATGCCAGGCTCAACCTTATAACACCAAGAGCCTTTCTATCAAGAACATTCCATTCTTCATCTTGCATATATGTGGGCTTTCTTGAAACCCCACCCAATGGTAAGTAAAGATCTTTCTGATACAAATAATCTTCTATCTATATCCTCCATAATTGATAATTCTTGCCATTGAATTTATCCATTCTTAGTTTACTTTCTTCTGCCATTACTTTACTCCCACTCAATAAAAAACCCCTGAGAGTGAACTTGTAATCAACAAACACTAACCCACTTTGATGAACCTTGTTAGTGAACCAAGCTCTCATACCAACTATCAAGATCCTCTCCTAAGAGTATAATTGATTAACTTTGTATAAGCAACTAAACATAGAATTAAACTAGAAGTAATAAGTAACTAGAAATCAAAAATAATAAAGAATAGGTGATATGAGAAATAATACAATCTTATATTATACTCTTCCAGAAGGAAATACAATGAAGAAATCTCACTCTTCCCACACCTCTTGGGTATACAATAAATCTCCCTCAAGATTTCTCTCTCTCAATCAATTACAACCAACTCAACACTGACTTGTTCCCTCCAGTGACAATCAACCCAATGGTTGTTGTTGCCTACTCTCATCCACAGACCTTCTTGATCTTGTACCCTACAGATCTAATTGATCTTGCTTACACCGTGTGTTGTAGATTTTCTTGATATTGCTACCTTGCAAATCTAATTGAGCTTGCACACACACACCCACGAATCTTCATGATCTTGCTACCCCACAGATCAACTGACCTTGCTTACCTGTAGATCTTCCTGATCTTGAACTCTTGTAGACCTTCTAGATCTTACACTTGAGGATCTAATCCTTCTTAGTACTAATTAAAATATAGCCACATGGGTCTCTTAAATAGATCCCAAACCAAACAATAATTAGAAATGTAGACTCAAGACTAAAATTAGTCTTTACATGCAAACTAACTATTCATCTAAAATTAGAACAATAGTTTTGGAAACACACAGGTGACCGATGTCAGTTCCTGTCTGACCAATGCTAGTCGACTATAACCAATGTCAGTTACTGTGTAGCTAAAGATAACCAATGTCAGTTGACCCCTAACTAGTTCTAACCGATGTCAGTTACTGTGTAACCCAACAACCTCCACCATTTACATAACAGTGAAGCTTTTAGCTCCACAACTTAACAATCGCCTTGTCATAATTGGATATCCTTATTCTCATAAGTATTGCCTCCCTACCATCCCTATTCAACCTTATCGACAACCTGACATGCTTATTATAAAACCCTTAAAGGATATGTTAATCTAAACAAGTATTATGACCCTCTTAATCAGCCCCCAAAAAACATCAATGATATATGGCTTGATTATCTTAAACAAATGATGGAGATTCAAAAAGAGTAGGAGTATATTAGGCAACATAAAGAGCTTACTTATTAAGATTATTTTCATTAGTAGGAGATGAGTGATAAAGACATCATAAAGAGTGTTTGTCTAGCTATATTACAACTAAAGAGGATCATATATGTCAAGTACTTTCCAAGTGTAAGAAATCAGACATCAGTCAACCCCTACCATCTTGAGTTTCAAAAAAACTTTTCCTCTAACTATGGATCATATTACGAGATAAGAAGTTTCAACATTCAAGATCCAAATCTTCAAGCATGAGAAACCTTATAAACTTCCAAGTAAGTCTCCTTATTTTAAAAATCCTAAGTTTTATAAGTGTTCATCCTTTGAAATAGCCTATTCTTATGCAAAATCAACCTATTATCCCTTAGGAATAACCCTCTCAAAATAATATTCTTCCTCAAGTGCCTCAAAATAAACCATGACATCCTTCCTAGACCACGCCTCTTGATTTTGATATGCCCAAACTTGTTAAATATACTCCTACTTCATCAGTTGAACCCTCTTGCCATCCCAAAATATCCCTTTTAAAATGAGGACCCATTTTATAAAGTGTAATTAAATACCATTTAGATGAATATGATGATGAAATAATCATTAGCATCCCACTTTATGCCACTAAACTAGAATAAACAAACCTATTTCCATAAGATGATGAATATGATCAGTCAAAGTAGTAAAATAGTGAGCAAATGGACAAGGATGGAGATGGAGAATATAGTCTTGATGAGGAGAGGCAATTTTTCTATAGTCAAGACTACATTCAGGGGAAATATGATGAGGTCCTCTCTTGGAAAAATGAGCTTCCATTAATCATGGGAGAAGAAGAAAATAGTCTTGAGGTTGAGATCAGGCCTATTATGTAGAAGAGTGAGGAAGAGATGGAAGAAGACTTCTTCTGGGATGAATTAAAGGAATTCTAATCAAACATTGACATTAAACCAACATCCCCTTAAGAAGAGTCCCATGAGTAATATACAAAATAAGTGGAAGTGGATATGCTTCCAAGTCAAATATTAGGGTGAGAAATTCCCAATCAATATAATGATAGGGTAGTAAAAAATAAGTATAAGGGAAACTTTGGTTGCTCAAGATTTGTCTTGTCAATAAAATGCCCCATCAAGCACTTGAATCAATGGGAGGATGATAAGGAGAAGGCACAATATGTTATTTTTAATCCATATCAAAATAGTAAACATCAATAAGGTCAAAATCAACTTGCCTATCCACTCTAAGATGACTATTTTTTAGTCAACTTACATGGGCTTGTGAGTTTTTTTGTTTGCATCCATGGAAAAGTGCTTTATCAGTTCATTGATCACCCAATACTTCTCCACCTATTGTTGGTTTCCCATAAACATGAAAAGCATTACAAGTCGATATGAAATAGTATTTATTTTACATAATTAGTCAATGAATTTATTTAGACAACCTTATGATTAGTTAGTTTACGATATGTTAGATGTTTTCTTGTCCTTAAGTGACTACATGCACATTGTAAATATTTTTAGTTGTTTTTATTTCCTCTAAGTACGTTGGCACTTTTATTTGTTATGTTATTTTCTTTTGTTATCCATTCAAATATGTTTCTTATTTATTTGTAGAGTGCAAGTATGAAATTTTGAATCTTCATGGATTTGGTAAAAATGTGTTCCCAGTTTGTTCTTAAAAGTGGTCAAGTTACTACAACAAGAGTTGTATTTTCTAAATCAAGACTTTTAAAATATTATATGAATCCATGTCTAATAGATCACTTCAAGGATACTAGATTCCTACTTAGTAGGCAAATAACCAACACAATTTCCCACAATGTTGACCATTTTTTATCATAATGGAAGAGTAATGTCTGAATTCAGCTTAAGGCTTCCAATTTAACAAGGAAGGATCCTCAAATTTAACTCACAGTTTGATAGAAATAGATGTCATACTTAGCATATTTTCAAAGCAAAATATCTAATTGATAATGATATTATACCATGTGAAGGTTACAATCCCCAAGTATACAGTGATAGGAGTTCCTAACAAGTAAGAGAGTGCCAATCAACACTTAGTAGAACCCAATCTAGAGAATGAAGAGGAAGACATAGATAATGACATTGAGACTTATGGGGAATGGAAAAATACCACATGGAATTTTAAAAATGGAATCAATCCAAATTATCAAATGAGGTGATCAATGGGTTGGTGGACACCATGAAGGAGGCAACAAATGAAATAATGCCACACCATTGGTGCACTAGCCTAAATTTGATTGTTTGTTTAGCTATCAAAACATCAAAGAATGAAATTCAATTACAAAAGCTAACTATTAGATGAAAATAATTGAAAATTATACCTAACTAGATAAGTGGTCGATAATAATGATGGAATTCAATGTGAATATGATAAACATTATTAACCAAAGTATGGTGTGCACATTAAGATTAAGCATGAAGCATAAAATATAAATATATGTCTTAAAGAGGCATGGAAATTATATATACTAGAAAAACCAAGGGAAATATTAAGGATATTAGAGTGGTTGAGTCACTCCATTCATGTCTATCATGATTTAGCATGGGATCCCATCCATTTTAGTTAGAATCTTAGTTTCTTCCCCAAATCATCATCAATTATTGTAAATGTTCCAATAGTGGGCGAGACTGAATCGATAATCAGTGGATTTCCTATTACCTATAAAATATTAGATATTATTATTATTATATCCAAATATTTTACCCTAGGAGAGGGTTTTCAAGCCTTTCCCATATTTTTACAACATGGGATTACCTCTAGGCTTGTGGCTTACCTATAGTAGAGGTAAACCTCTAGGTTAAATTGCTAGCTCCCTTGATTTATATCTTAAGCTCACACACTACACTAAAATAATCACTTGGGTGTGAAAATGGAAAAAATAAACATAATTTAACCTATGATAATGAGGTGATACACAAAGGATAATTCCACACAACACACTTGCATTTGCACTAAGAAGGAAAACAACAAAAATTGACCTCAACTCTACGGCCTCATAGCATAAGTATTTATCATAGAGGTAGATTGAAATACACATCTAGAGGTGAGTGAAAGTAAGGTCTAATAATAGACACTACTATCCCCTCTCACACTTCAAGAAATACTTATCAAACCTATACACTTTATAAGTCCTATTATAAGAGATATCACTCACATAAAACATGTAAGAGAAGTATAGAAGCAAGGAGAACATATTCATCACTTAACATCCAAGGAAACTACTTATCACACTTATAAACGATATTGAAGATATAAAATGATATTCAGAGTCTTTATTCCAAGGACAAACAAGGTTCCAAACCAATAGGGCTTCAACATACTAGGTGTGTACTAGTTACAAATGCCAAAATAGCTTGCATAAATAGAGCATAAGAGAGGAGAGAGGAGAGAAGTTCAAATGTCATAATGCAAAGTGTTAAGGCATGAAATATAGTTATAACATGAGATAATGAGGATTAAAATTAGTTAAAAATTGATCTAGGAAAAATGTCCATCTAAAATGCATCATTCTCCCTCAAGGTGGCATAAAACTCTTCACTATCATTTTTTGAAACTAAAATTTGGTGATGAGTCCATTAGACTACCTAAAACTACCATAGGGATATTTAAAACATTTTTACTATCATGAGAAGGTGGAAATAAGATTGTAACATCTTTCATATTCCTCCATAACTAATAGCTTTCCTCTTAACACTTATGTTCACTGTCTGTAATCATTTATTAGCTCTCTTAAATTGAATCTTGACATTTGTCACTTAGGTATCCTACATTTACTCAAAAAATATTATTAAAAAGGTGTTAGGAAACTCAATTATAACTAATTTATCCTTTTGTATATCAAAAATACCTCAATGAAACTTAGATAATACTTCTCACCTCCAATATTTGACAATATGCTCCTTCTCACTATTTTGTTTAGGACTACCTGTAGTGATCAACTAAGTAAAGAAAATATCATGCATAAATGAGGTAAGATATTCATATTAGGTGTTATAAATAGTCCCTATAGACCTATTTCAATGATTTTCATTTGATAATTTTCATTTGTACCTATAGAAAACATCAAAACTTAAAGAAATCCCATATTAGGTCTATCCATATAAGAAATAGTACAAACCGAATGGATGTCATGGAGCCTAAGAGAGTTTTATACAATTACAAACACTTTCATTACCAAATATCCCACTTTGGATGTAAATTTCTTCATGTCTTCTACATTGGGTTTGAACAAGTGTTTTAAGAGGGTTTTTGGTGGTCTAACTTCTTAGTAATGATTCATAAAATTTAGACATTTAACCCTTAAAAAATTACACTTATTTTGAGATCAGGATCCTCCATATCTATCCCCAACTCCTTGAGGCACCATTCATAGTGTCCATGCAAATATGATTAGAAGAAGATGACTCTCAAGCTCTTATTGTGCATTCTACGCAGGCTTGAGATGAAAATGGGATTGAATGAGTAATTTTAGGATCATATATACAAACCAATGGTTAGTTAAAACCTTTTAATTTCCCCTAAATAATATATCATGTCTTATAAATGTCTTTTATTCATAGAAGTGAAGTTAAGCATCATTAGGGATCATGCCTAGTTCTAGGCCTAATATACTTGTACTGTGTATTTCTGTGCATATGAACACCTATACATTTATAATGAATGTATGTGCATATACATATATAATAATATTTAATTACACTTATAAAAACATTATACAATCATTCAAGGTTGTCTCATTCATTTAATTACCCTTTATGCACTAAACATGTAGATTATGTTACTCAAAGAGTGATCTATGTCTAAGACAAAATAGAGAGCATCTCTCTTATCAATATGACTTGAAAGAGATCATGGAAATACTTTTTAGTTCATGTTTACACATTTTATCAATTCTCAAACCTTGGTTATATGCTTAGGCCCCTTAACATTACAAATTCCCAATACTCACTTTCTAGAACTATGATTGCATGCAAGGTTTTGGTTGACTATAGGTAGGGTTAGAACCCAATTTATTTATTTATAAAAATCACATGAAATGTAATTTAATACACCTCATACCTCTACCATCACTTCAAACTAACATCTTACATGAACTAGAACTAGCTTGCAATATGAGTCTAACTGTGTCACCTATAGCTGACAATTAGGAAGAGTTCAACAGATTCCTATAGGTGATCATTCATGTTAGATAATTATGTTTCACTTGTCTACCTTATTCTAAGATCATAAATACTATTTCACATTTTTTTGAACTTACTTTTTAATGATAATTCTATAATCATCAATGTGTTATAGACCTATAATCAGAATGTAGATGCCACATGTAGGTGATCATTAAGGGAGGAGTTTGAATGTTTCTTGTAGGTGTTAATATAGTTTTGAAAACTATGATTTATGAATTTGGTCTAACTTAAGGTCAATAATAACATTTCACACTTGAATTATCTCATCTCTCTATCACCAACATACTAGCACCACTAATGCATTGTAAGTTGTAAGCTCATTTGGTTTCAAGAGCATTGTGTTTCACTAAATATCAATAGTGAGAACTTGATTGAGTTGAGAGTCACAAAACCACATTATTTCTCAAAACAATAACTTCCTCTCATGTTCAAGAGTAACATCTAGGCCTAGTCTACTAGAATATAAGCATTAGTCTCACACATACTTTATCAATACTTACTAACAAATGCCTCATTGTATGAGCAAAACCAATTTTAGACAAACTAAGGTAACTTATCCCATTTTAAAATTTATCACTCTTACACCATATACATTTCTTAAACTAGTATAGGATGAACACTATGAACCTATATGACTTGATAAACTCATTCAAGTAATGCAATTGAATGCAACCTATCTCTTCAGGTTTTCGATGGTCTTGCTTATGTTCTATACATGACCAAAGATAATGTAGATGAATGTGAAAATTAGGACTCTGATAGTCTTTGCTAACTATCTTGATAAGCCTATCTTCATTAAAATTAAAGTCTATAAATGGAAATATTTCATGGATATAATATATTACATGTTTTAAGAGGAAAACTTAGGTATATTATCCCTAATTTGAAACCATTGGTAGGAAATAAAACACTATAATGGTGGATTCATGCTCTGTAGACCATTGTAGTGATGCATTAATATTATAATAAAGTGATCTCACTTATGGATCCATGTTAATACATAAAAAATAAGATGGAAATAACATGGAAATTAATATAAATATCTATAAGTACACCTACACCATTTAAAAACACCAGATCATGCAAATAAATGAGAAAACTTGCAAGTGTTGAGAAAATGCAATCAAGATGGAGTCACTATCATTATTAGATATAGTTCATGAATCATATAAAACCAATATAAAAACAATTAAAATGGAATGGTATCTCATTATAATTACTAAAATCCACCAAAAGCATTCACCTTTACTCTGCCTCTCCTATCTGTACTGACTACAAACCAGTGGACTTAGTTGACCTGCCAAAGGGAGTGAATAGAAAAAAAACCAATTTTCACCATTTTTATACATGTAAAATATTCTCAAGAATGGAGATGAATTTTTTGGAGTCAAAAGGAAAATTATAAGTCTTTCACATGTGCCTAAGTTTCTTTTCAATCTATACAACTTCAAAAAATCCCACTTTTTCAATTGATTTTCTTGTTTCCAACATTTTAACTTGAAAATTTAAGGTATAAAACTACTTATGTGACCAAATATGACATATTGGACATTGGATAATGCTTTGACACACTTTTCCCATTGAATTAACTATACAATTTCATCAAAGTGACCAAAAAGGATAGAAAATGACATAAAATGAACTCAGGCAAATGTGACTAAGATTAAGACATATTTTATGACCTTATTTATGACTATTATGGAAATTTATGACCTATGGGAGACTATGTAAGTTTTCAATTTCAAGGGGGTTTACCTAATTTGACCAGGAGTAAAATTAGTCAACATTTTGGTGATTTCTTAGGAATAGAAAGCCTATTATGATGAGGACCAGTAGCCTTTTCCTATCCTTTATAAATTGAGTCACCTATATAATACTTTTGGCACTAAAAAACCTTTGATCAAACACCAAACTAGACCAAATAGAAAGTAGGAAACAAACACAAGACAAGACATATACACACACTTGTGTTCTCAAGAATACTTAGGGAAAACACACAAAATACTTAAGCAAACTAAGTTATGTAAAACTAAAATGAATCAATTTTATTCTCCTATATCAATCTATAAATTGGCACCATATCTTGATCCATGAGATAGAGGAGTAAATGAGGAAATCTACCTTTTGATCATTGGATTTGATAGCTTCAACTTCTTAATGTTTTAAAACTTCTTTAACATGACCTTAAATGTAACTAGAATAGCTAAAAATAGATCACCTCTGAAGGTGAATTATTCAAACACTTCAAAAATCTCAACCTTTTAACAAGACTCCTTAGCTATAACTTTTAATGGTGTTTTAATTAGGGATGAACCCTTGATCTCCATGGTACTTTGAATGGAATCAGATTGCTCACCATCTAAAATTTCCTCAAGATCGTTAAAGAGCTTTGTATAGTCCATCTAATCTGGGTCATTATATTTCAAGATAACATCCTAATCTATCTTCTTATGCACTTTAACTTAAACTTTTCAAAGCTCTTCAAGTTCTTCAAATATCTCAATCTTCTATTGTCAATCATCTTAGCTCTTTTTCTTCTCAATACACACAACTTACTCAAACTCATCCTCTTGACCATGTCCATGAATGGCAAAGTTATCATAGATTACCTCATGATGTTAATCAAGACATGGTTTTTCAATTGGAAATTTGCATTATTCTTATACAATCTCATTTTGCTCTCCTTTAAGAAATAGTTTATCAGGACCTTCATACTCATTGGACATATTTAAGTAGGTTTTCCACATACCTTGGTCTAGATATTGGTGAATAAATACAACTTCATCTATATATTATCTTTCATGACCCAAGAAGGATGACTTATTCTTATCTTCACCAAGTGGATTCCCTATGATAAGTTCTTCACAAATACTTATATCATATTCTTGATCAGTTGTAGACTAAACTTTTTTTTACTTGCCTCCCATAAGATGGGTTCTCCATCAATAGGGGATGAGGTGGGAGGGTGGTGAATTTATTCATGTTTTTGAGAGAGAGAGAGTAGGAGGTGTTATATATGGCTCATGAATGGTCATGGGGATGGAAGGAGACACTTGAAAGAATTATTGGTGAGAGAGTAGATTATGCTTAGCTATATAGACACTTCACTTTTTTTAACAAGCACTTCACGATTCTCATTATCTTCTTGAAATTGTTCCACAACTCTAATTTCAACTTCCACTTCCTCAACCAAGCCCTATTTTTAATGATGAAACCCCTCTTGTATGGACTTCCAAGATGGAAAAGTTGTAGGGTTTTTAAAAGAAGTTAATGTGGTTTAACAATACACCAAATTTTCATTCTTATCATCAGCTTCTTGGTTCCAAGTTGGAGCTTTGAGGCTACTAGGATGTTTTGAGGATTGGATGTTCTCTTCTTGAGGGGAAGGAATATGAAAGGAATAACATGAAACATAGGAAAAATTTTGAGAATGGGAGGAAGATACATTGTCTTCAACCAAATTTTCACTTTTTCCATAATCTTCTTGAGGGTATTTAATAGCTAAAAATTGCCTCAACTTCTTGTTATTAATACCTTGAAAGCCTATCAACCCACCATTGTATATATCATATCATTTCATTTAAGTCTTAATTAATGAACTAGTTAGCTTCCTCTTCTACCAATATCCACTTGTTCATCAAGAATTAGATAGAATTTCTCATTCTATTTATGAAACACATATGGATCACACCAAGCTCTAGATTCTATTTCTTCATCAAACTTTCTAATTTTAGAATTTTAGGCATAAGTGACAATAACAACTTAGCTTGAGGTAGAATTAGAGTTAGATAAGGATAGCAGTTTGGTATTGTCCTTGAGAATATTGTATAGGAGTTTGATAGGATGAACAAGGTTATTAGGGAAGAATGATTCCAAGAATCTACCTCTTAAGAGATCTGACTTCTTATTTAAGAACCTAGATCTTAAGAGATTGGATATATTATTTAAGGGACATAAACTTATCTCCTTAACAACCTTATTCATAGCCTTCTTCACAAGACTTAAATAACTTCATTACTATATGGAGGAGGAATGGGTTGACCATATGGTGGATAATAACTTTGATAAGGTTGTGTGTAGCAAGAAGTCTCAACATATCTATCCATATCAAATTCATAAATCAAAATAAACACGTGATTTGATTAAAATATTTTCAACAAGTACCTAGGATTCTTATCACTAGATGATTACATTTAGAGTCTCCATTAGTGTTTGATTGAAGCTTCCAAAAGATACTAGTAGGAAAAAAATACTAATAATTATTCTACTCTTTTGGGCCTTGGTCTCACTAGGCATGCCAAAACTATTGTAGCCAAATATTTCACCCTAGGAGATGTTAAATTTTCTCCCATATGTGGAAAACAAGGGATTACCTCTATACTTATGTGTTTCCTATAGTAGAGGTAAACCTCTAGGTTAAAGGGGTATCTCACTTGATTTATCTTTTAAGATCATACACTACACTAGACTAATCACTTGGGGGTGAAAAGGGAGGAAGGAAACATAATTTAACCTATGATAATGGGGTAATATACCAAGGATAAGTCCAAAAAATACACTTACATCTCTAATAAGAAGGAAAACTATCAAAAATGACCTCAACTCTATGGCCTTCTAGCGTAGGTATTTGTCATAGAGGTAGATTAATATGCACATCTAGAGGTGGTTGAAAATAATGTTTGATACTAAAAACTACTATCATATTTCACATTTAAATACACACTTAAAAAACATATACACTTTATAAGACATGTTAGAATATATATCACTCACATAAAACATTGAAGAGCAACATGGAAGCAAGGATAACATATTCATCACTTAACATCCAAGTAAACTAATTGTCACTCTTAGTCAAGATATTGTAGATATCAAATCAACTTCAAAGTATTTATTCAAAGGCTAAAAAAGGTGCCAAACTAGTAGGGAATCACCATATTAGGTGTGTACCATCTACAAATGCCAAAATGTCCTACATAAATAGACACAGGAGAGGAGAGAAAAGGAGAGAAGTTCAAAGGTCACAATGCCAAGTGTTAAGGCATGAAATGTAGTTACAACATGATATAATGAGTAAAATAGGTCAATAAGTGATACTAGATAAATATCCATCTAGAATTCATAATTCTCCCTGAAGGTGACATATAACTATTCACTATCCTTCTTTAAAATAGCCCTTTGGTGATGAGTCCATTTTACTATCTAGAATTGCCATAGGTATCTTTGACACATTTGTAATATGATAATAAGGTGTAAATAATCTTTTAACATCCTTCATACACCTCCCTAACTAACAACTTTCCTCTTAATACTTATGTTCACTATTTGCAATCATTTATTAGCTTTCTTAGCTTGAATCTTCACATTTGTCACTTAGGTATCCTATAATTTCTCAAATAAATATAATTAAAGTGGTGTTAGGAAACTAAATTGGACCTCCTTTTTCCTCTAGTCTATCAAATAGACCTCAATGAAACTCAAATGATACTTCTCACTTCCAATATTTGACAGCCATGTTTATTCTCACTATTTTTTTAGGACTACCTATAGTGATCAACTCAATAGAGAGCTTATCATGCATAATTGAGGTGATATATGGATATTATGTGTTATATAAAGTCCCTACAGACCTCTTTCAATGATTGTTATTTAAAAATTCTCCTCTCTACCTATATAAACCATAAAAACTTGTAGAAAACCCCATATTAGGTCTAATTGTACAAGAAATCATAAGAAAAAATGGATATCATGGAGCCTAAGAGAGTTTTAAAAAAGTTATAAACACTTTCCTAACCAATTGACACATTGTAGATGAAAATTCATTCATGTCTTCTCCATTAGGTCTAAACAAGGATTATAAAAGGGTTTTTGGTGGTTTAACTTATTAGCAATGATTTATATAGGTTATAATTTAACCTTAAAAATAATTACTCTTAGTTCAATTTTAGGACCCTCCATAACTATCCCCAACTCCTTGAGGCACCATGCATAGTGTTTGTACAAAAATGAGTAGAAGAAGATGACTCTCAAGCTCTTGCAATGTATTCTGAGTAGGCCTAAGAGGAAAATGGGATTGAATGACCAATTTTGGGATTATATTTTAAAAAAATGGCTAATTCCAACCTTATAATTTACCATTAATGATCACTCATTTTTTATAAATTTCCTATAGTCATAGAAGTGAAGTTAAGCATCATTAGCGATCATGCCTAGTTCTAGGCCTAATAGGCTTAAACTATGTATTTGTGTGTAAATGACCACCTATAGGTTTATAATTAATGTAGGTTCCTATCCATATCTATTAATCCTTAATGAAACTCTACACACCATTATACAATCATTCAAGGTTTTCTCATTCATTCAATTACCCTTTATACACTGAACTTGCAGATTGTGTTGCTCAAAGAGTGTTCTCTGTCTAAGATAGAACATAGAGCATCGCCCATAGAAATAAAAATTGAAGGAGATCATGAAAATATTTTTTGTTTCATTTTGACCCAATGTATCAAGTATCAAACCTTGGTCATAAATTTAGGCCCCTTAATATTACAAATTCTCAAGACTCGCTTTCTAGAATTGTGACTGCAGGTAAGGTTTTGGTTGACTGTAGGTAGGGTTAGAATCATATTTATTTATTTATAAGAATCAAATGAAATGTGATGTCATCCAACTTGATAATTTATTAAATATGGTTTTCAAAATTATACATCTACCATCCCTCTAAATTGACATCCTACATGAACTAGAACTAACTTGCAATATGAGTCTGACTATGTCACCTATAGGTGACAATTAAGAATATTTCAATAGATTTATGTAGGTGATAATTCAAGATAGAGCATTATGTTTCACCACTCTACCTTATTTTTAGGTCATAAAGACTATTTAATAGTTTATTAAACTTAATTTTCCATGAGAATTATGCAATCATCAATGTGTTATAGACTTGAAATCAGAATGTAGATGTCACATGTAGGTGATATTTAGGGGAGGAGTTTGAATGTTTCTTATAGGTGGTAATATAGGTTTTAAAACTATAATTTATGAACTTGGTCTCACTTAAGGTCAATAATTCCATTTCACACTTGATTGATCTCATCTCTCTATCACTGACATACTAGCACCACTATTTCATTATAAGTCATAAGTTCATTTGGCTTTAAGAGCACTATGTTTCATTGAATACTAATAGTGAAAACTTGCTTAACTTGAGAGTCACCCAACCACCTTCTTTCTCAGCCATAAAATTTCCTCTCATGGTGAGGAGTAACATATATGCCTAGGCTACTATAATGGAATCATTAGTCTCACATAGACCTCATCAACATTTACCAATAGATTCCTCATTGTATGAGCAAAACCAATGTTGGAAAAACTAAAGTAACATATCCCATTTTTAACTTTCTCACTCTTACACCATGTACATTGTTTGAACTAGTGTATGATAAAAATAATTACCATATATGAATTTATAAAATCAATAAAGTTATGTAATTGAATGAAACCTCTCTCTTGGAGTTTTGGATGGTCTTCCTTATGTTTCATACATGACCACAAATATTGTAGATGACTGTGAACACTGAGACTCTGATAGTCTTTGCTCACTATATTGAGATTCTTATATTCATCAACCTTAAAGTCCATAAATGTAAATATTTCATAGATAAAATAAATTACATTTTATATGAGGAGAATGTAGGTGTATTAGCCTTGATTTAAAACCAGTGACAGGGAATAGAACAATGAAACTATGGAAACATGCTCTACATACCATTGTAGTGATGCATTACTATCATGATGAAGTGAAATTGATTATAGATATATGTTACTATGTAAAAAATAAGATGGAAACAAAATTTAAATGAAGATAAATATATACAAGTACACCTAAACCATTTGGAAACACTAGATCATGCAAATAGATGAGAAAATCTATAAGTGTTGGGAATGTGCAGTCAACCTAGAGTCACTATCATTATTATAGATAGTTCATGAAGCATAGACTATCAATATAAATTTTTTTTGCATGGAATGAGATTCCATTATTAGTATTAATGTCCACCAAAATAATTCACCTTGACTCTACCTTTCTTATCTGTACCAGCTATAAATCTATGGACTTGTTCGATCTGTGAAAGGGAATGAATAGAGAAACAAACTAGTTTTCACCATTTTAAGACATATCAAAGATTTTTAATCATGTATATCACTTTTAGGGAGTTTAAAGGAAATTTTTAAATCTTCCACACATGTCAAAATTGTCTTGCAGTCCATACAACTTTAGAAACTCCCACTTCTTTAACTAATTCTCTTTCTTCCAATGTTTAAACCTAAAATTGTTAGCTATAAAACTAATTATATAACCAAATCCAAAATATTAGATGTTGGGTAACAATTTTAAACACTTTTACCTATGAATTAACTATAAAATTTCATAAAAATGGTGAAAAAGGACATAAAATGAATTTAGGCAAATGTGACTAAGATTAAGACACATTTTATGAGCTCAATTATGACTATGATGGACATTTATGACCTAGGGGACCCTATGCAAGTTTTAAATTAAAAGTGGGTTGACATAATTTAACTAGGTGATAAAATTAGTCAACATATACATTGTAAAATGGTAGACATTTATATGCATGATAATTCTACCCAAAGTTTCCCTCAACGAGCCCCTTTACTACTTAGGCCTTAAAATTAATGAGAACTGAATCATCTTTATTTCACGATATAAATTATGTGTGCACTAAATTTTTTTTATTTTTATCTTTGGATATTAATCCATCTCATTATCATCCTCCCTCTACACCTCTACATGGAATCTAAATCCTCTATAGGTTACATATTATGTGTAAATGGGTCTATTTAGGTGTTATTTGTGGATTGTTTGTCATCCCTCATAATGTTGCATTGCATTACCATACCTTCATGATAAACACTTATGCAGTGGGTGTGTGAATTGAAGGCTATGAATTTTAGTTCCTTGGTTTTATTATGTTATTAATCAAATGAGGTTCTTTCTTGACTCTTGTTACATCAACATTTTCCATTCTATCAAACCTCTTACCTTCTCTCCCCTTTTCCCTTCAAAATATTAGGTTTAGAATTAACCATAAATTTCATTTATACTCTTTGTAGGTCTACATATTAGTCCTAAACTAGGTTTAATTAGATTATAATGAAGTCAACCTTCTCCATAGGTTTTTCCTAAGGAGCATAAAAGTCCCACACCTTAGGGGATGATCTCATTATCTCACTAAATCAATTATTTCAATTTAGTAGGTGCACGATTTGAGTGATAACACTATCATCTTGTAAAATTTATCTAGAATGTTTTTACTTGCTCTTAATGGAAGGTGAGGAATCACTTAGTATGGTGATCTTAGTGTGCTATGTAGTAATGGAATAATCTTTGGATTTAAATTTGATAATGGAAACATGATGACTCATATAATCAATAAAATTGAATATAAAATCAAAAGGATGATTAGATTGATTGACATTGTTGGTTTGGGCTTAATTTTTGCCTTATTTATTATGTCTAGGCTCATGTTTTAGAAATGGATATTTATATAAACTAATTTTTTTATTTTGGATGATGAATATTGGTTTTTGATTTTAATGTACCCATGATCAATGAGGTCTTGAATGTAATGTTTAAGCACCATTAAATGGTTTGCTGAATGTCTATTAATCATGTGGTACTCACATTATTCATTATCTTGGTACTACTCAAGTTTAGGAGCATTCTCTTTAAATGGTTTTATGTTGGGGAAGATGACCATGTTTACAACAACCAATTTATGAAAGACCATATCATAGGGTTCTCCTAAAGGAGTGAATTTGTGTTTATGGTTTGTTTATCTTGGTTGTCCACTTGTAATGGTGATATTGTTGACTGGTTTGGCATTTTGGACTTGTTTCACATTGGTTACACCATCACCTAATTTTTTTTAATTCTTTACAAGAATTTGGGTATTTCAATTTGACTTGAAGAAGTATTGTCTTGTTTAAAATTTTTAATGACATCGTTAGAAATTAAATTTATCTCAACTTTAACTCTCTTATCTATGATGTGGGACAATGGAGTTGTAATTGATGAAGAAAATATAAATTCATATTATTTTTGAATATTTTAATAAGTTGTTTCTTTGGTGGGGACCATGGAAAATGACTTGCTAATGACCACCATATTTTCAAGAAAGAGGAAAATGTATCACCATTCCAATTTTTGGTATTATATAGGTTTATAATGGACAAATCATGATCAACATTTTAATAAAAAATATGCACAAATATTTTAGATAAGAATTCAAAGTTAGTGATTGATCTTTTGGGTAGGGGAAAAAACAATTCTAGGGATTGGCCATCTACACTAGGTGCAAAGAGTCTTAATAAGTATTCAATATTATAATCAACGTTTGCACATGCCATATAAAAATATTTTATATGTTCCCTATGATCTCACTTACCTTTGTATTTATCAAACTTGGTAATTTAAAAATTTGTATGGAAGGGTGTCAGCATGTTGTTAATGACAAATGGATATGGATAAATTTCCTCAAATTTGAATTGTTTTTATTTGTAAAAAGTACCATCTTGTAAGTCTTGGATTTTATCTTTCATGTTTTTCCACTCATGAATAAAATGTGGTAAGAGTTGATTTTTTTGAATTGAAGTGGTAAATGTGTTAGATGGATGACCAATGAATGGATTTGTGTTTGTCTTGGAATATAGAAATAAATATTTATCTAAAGTGGATTGTTAATGAATTTATTTGGATTTGAATTTAGGTTAAAATATGGATTTATATTTGATGGATTTGTGAAGGGATTTTGATTTATTGGATTTTGGGGTTGATTATCGAATGTATTTGTATTCAAGTTTGGATTTGTAAATGCATTTGATGTTGAATGAAAAGGTTGGTTTTGATTGATGTTATGGTTGAATGATAGATTTGGATTAAATTTTGGATTAGAGTAGGTGAATGTAATTTGATTTGTAATGGGTGGAGCTTGATTTATTGATGGATTTAGATTTGTAAATGAACTTGAATTAAAACTTGAAAATTTATTTGATCTTGTACCTGAAACAAAATTGGGATGTTGATTGTTGTTTGGTGATTTTGAATGAACATTAAAATTTGTATTTGGATTGATTTGTGATCTTGAATGTGTATTAAAATTCATATTTTGATGTTGAAGATTGATTGGTGAACTAAAATTAACATTAAAATTCAGATTTGGATTGATTTATGAACTTAAATATAGATTCAAGTTCATATTCAGATGTTAATGATTGATTGAGGAATTTGAATGAAAATTCAAAATCAGATTTTGATTTATTTATGAACTTCAATATGGGTTCAAGTTCATATTCAAATGTTTATTATTGATTGATGACTTTGAATGAACATTCAAATTCAAATTTGGATTAATTTGATGGATGGGAGAGATTGAATGGACATTCAAACTTAGATTTTGATTATTTTGATCATGGATTGGTGAGCTTGAAATAGCATTAAAACCATGGTTTAGATTGGGATTAATGATGGGTGGACTCAAATATGATTTTTAGTTCAAATTAGTTTGTGATAATCTTATATGAAGACAAGGATTATATATATTTATATTCACATATTAGTTGACCAAGGGATTTTTTGTATCAGAGGTTTGAGTATTATCAATCTCTTGATTTAATTATTTTACATGAGATTTACCATATAGCACATGGCTTGTTTGGGAAGTTTCTTCATTCATGATAATTTTTTGTTTGTCCATGTGAACCTAGGAATTGGGATTGGTTAGATTTATGATGAACTTACTATTTGTATACATATTTTTTTCACACTTTATCAATTAATGATGATTTCTATCTTGTAGGAACCTGTCAAGTCTAAATTTATCTATGTACACATCCTAAGGGGTGTAATAGGAAAGGGGTGTGTATAACATTGGTGCTTCATAATATTTTTGTCTCATTTACACTTATCTCCTAAAAAGTATTCCCCTAAGATTTTCCTCCCATTTTAAACACTCCTATAGTATTTTTACACCTTAATTATCCCTTTCCCTAACCTAAAACCCATTTTTCTAGCTTACATAACTATGTCAGCCATATCAACCTTGTATTCTTATTGATAAAACTTATTAAGGTCTAGGTCAACCCGTGAACGACCTAGTTTGTGACCTAGTTAGTTTTTGTCAATTGTAATATTAGGTTGATTGGGTCGACCTTGTAGGCCAAAACTTTCAAAATGGTTAGGGTGAGATATTATTATATAAACACATCCATTTCACCATTTTTATAGAGTATGTAAGAATTATTATTCATTTGTGTTTCTTTACAATATACTATTTAACCATTCTACTTGAGGATTCTTAGCTTAAGGTTTCTACTTGGAGAAGATTCTAATCTTGTGGAGAAGTCTTGGATGTTTTAGACTTTCTTAGTGATCCTTACAAACCAAAAAAACCTTTTATGAATCACCTTTGGCTAAGGGATAGATTGAGTATTGACATGTTCATCTTCTTGGTAAATATCTCTAACTTTGGTCCTCTCTTTAGTAGATAGAAGTAGCATAATTAACGGCTTTTGAATAATATTACTCTCTCCATGCATTAGGGTTTTACATATACATATATTAATTAGGATTCTATTATTCATGATTAATTTTATGTTTACTAACCTAATTTTTGTGCCACAAGCTTTGGTGAGTACTAGATTAGATTTTGTTTTACTTGTTATTAGTTTAATGAATATGAAAACATATGACCTAGTTAGGGTTATTGCATAGTTTTTCTTGACTAGAGTCTTTGGAACTCTCCCTAGTAATATTATTTTGATAATATATCCTTTGGATAGGTCTAGTGGATCTATATTGGTCATGACCCTAATTATCTAATGCATCCCCAATCAGAAGTGTAAGTAGGACCTATCTTATCTAAGCTAGTGTCAATTTTTAGAATCTGTTGCATTTCCCGTTACATACATTTTGGTGAACTTGATGTGAAATTTAACCCTTAGAGTTTTTATTTCATGATTTTCATTTATATCATTTTATTATTTTTCTATATTTATGATACTAGGTCAATTAGGATGATATAGTTCTAACTTCTATGCATAGGTTTAACATAATCACATCAAAAAAAGTCTATTCTTTTTGTGAAGGTATTTATTAGATATAAGTTACTAGATCAATTAGGTCAACATAGTACCCTTATTTAGTCCTAAATAAAAAACTAAGTCATGAAGTTATACTTAGTCTTACAATCAACATCTAGAAAACAAATTAAGTCAACCAATCATCTTAATAGGCTTTAGCAAATAGGGTTTCACAAAATTAGGTCAACCCAGTCGATGTAGTTGGTAAAAATTACAAGAAACATTCAAGGCACTTCAACATAAAATTTATAATACTCAACATCTTCCAAACCACCAAGGTTACTTTCTTTCTCTCTCTTTTAATTTAGTACTTTATTATAGTTCTATTTTGTGTAAAATTTATAGTCTTCAAATATACAATCTTACAGTAAGCTATGTCAACCTAGTCAATTTAGTTCTATAACCTATCTTCTATCTAAAATAATAAGTCAACCTGGTCAAATTAGTTATTAAATAATCCTAAATATATAGATTAGTAGTGACACAATTGACTCTATTGTTAAGCATGAAATATACTAAGAGGGGGGGTGAATCAATATATTATATATCTTATAAATTTTTTCTTTAACCAAATTCCACTTAATCAAACATTCAAGATATGCAATAAAACTCAAACAATAAACATCCACACAAGATAGAGAGAGACACTAGATATAACATGGAAACCCAATGTGGGAAAAACCATAGAGAATCAATCTCAAATATATTCATGAGAACAACCCCACAAGAGCACTATAACTCTTTTCCAAGTACAAAACTCAGCTATAATTCATGAGCACCAACCCATAAGAGCTTCAAACCCCTTTGCCGAGCACCAACCCAACACCTATTCGTGAGCACCAACCCATAGGAGCACCAACCCCTTTGCCAAGCACCAACGCAACAACAATTTGTGAATACCAACACACAGGAGCACCAACCCCTTTGCTAAGCACCAACTCAGTAACAATTCATGAACACTAACCCATAGGAGCACCAACCCCTTTGTGTATAACACACACCTATCTTTCAATGTTTCTATCTCAACAAATGATAAATCAATACAACATCTCCTTCCTCTCTCTCTCTCTCACACACACATTTTCTCTTCTAAGCTAGATATAACAAATAAAAATCATATTAATCTCTCATAATTGCTCTTCTAAGCTAGATATTACAATATCAAATCAACCTCTCACTTCCACATTACAATTGGCTACTCAAGCCTTTATTTATAGCTTTCCAAATGACCTTTGGCCTTCCCCCTTTATGACCTTTCAATTCTCATAGAAAATGGCACCAATCTTGGATGACCCTTCATATCCAAGCATTTGAAAAGTCATGTGGTGACCGTTCATGACCAAAAACATCTTTCCCACTTTTGTCCTTATCTTTGGTGACTTTTCATTTTCCTTAAAGTGTCCCTTCATGAGAAATTCACCCTTTACTCTTTTGTCTTCACTTGGTGACTCTTGGTATTCCCCAAGATGACTCTTCATGGGAAAATGCATCCCATCCTTCTTTTGTCTTTATCTCGTGACTTTTCGACTTCTCCATGGGCCCTTATTTTGTCTCATATGCAACCAAAAATATATTCATTAATATTAAATAAATATTAACTTATATTAGCCAAGATAAATAAAATTAAATGCAATGGGGCCTTTATCACCAATAATACTAAACCTTTGACATCAATGACAATATTTCCAACAATCTCCCCCTTTGTCATTGATGGCAACCTCAATCCTGAAACTGCCATATCTTATCACCTACACATACTATCATCTAAAAACATACAGTAACTCCCCCTTATTGTAGCAACTTGTACCTATTCCCTATACCTATTTTTTGCACCTGTACCTATACCTGTTATTCTCCCCCTTTGACATCAATGGCAAAGGGCCTACTTAGAGCTAACACTTAGCTCCGCCTCACTTGATGCTAAACCTTAATGGCAGGAAGTAATAGAAATTACTCCCAACTCCTCTCACTGATCTTTAAATATATCCTTTGATCATGCCTTTGAGAAGATATCTGACAATACATACACATTTTCCCCTGTCCTTTGAGCATCTGCAATCAACTCATTTGAATCTTTTCTTCTAATCTCACAACCTTCAGCATGAAACCTTAATGTGTATCCTTGATCACAAATTTGACTAACACTCAATAGATTATGCTTAAGACCTTTTACATACAAAACATTTTTAGTCTTAGTTCTACCATAATCCAAACTCAAAGTACCTTTTCCGGCTATCCTAGCAGTGGTTTTATCTCTGAACCTCACTATACCACCATTAATCTTCTTTAGAGAAATGAACTTACTTTTATCTCTTGTCATATGCCTCAAACATTTGCTATCAATTAACCATGGCTAATCTTTACCTCCCACATGTAGAGCTGTCTGCACCATCATAGAATCTTTATGTTATTTCTTCCACCATGTACATGTCTAAACCTTCTTTGATGAATGGAGCTTTGACAGTCTGATTCTTCTTCTTGATGAATGGAGCTTTGAACCTCTGATCCTTCTTGACTGACTCGAACATGCTTCTGCAATACTGAGTTATGTGTCTGTAGTTTTTGCACTTGTAGCATAGTATGGTCTCTTCATCAGCTTGATAGAGGATCAAAAGAGTTGTGGCTTCTGCTTGACTCTACTTAACTTTCCTTCTCCTTATTTCTGAAATTGTTAGCTCTTTTTCTACATTCTAATTTCTTATGACCATATCCATTACAATAAAAATAATAGCCATAAAAATAAGACCTGTCTGTATATCTCTAACCTAATTGCCTTTTGTAGTTTTGTTCCTTCCAACCTTCTCTGTTTGGAATGTCCTCTATATTATTCACTTCACCCCTTTTTATTTCCTCTTGTGTAAGAGCTTCAACATAGCTCTTTTTATTTTCAAATCTGAACCCTATTTTATCTGAATATGCTTTTTAACTTTCCAATATCTTATTCAGCATGTTAGTGCTATCTTCAAATTTTGAATCACTGACTGCTTTATCACTGACTACTTTCTTAATATCTTCTTTTAAAGAGGCAATTTCAATAACATACCTTTCACAATCTTTTCTTGTTATTTCCAACTGTGCTGTGAGATATTCTTCATTCTTCTTGGCTTCTTCAAAGTGTGCTTGTAGATCTTCAATCATTTGCTTTGAATCTTGTTCATTTTTCTCAATCTAGCACTTTAACCTTTGATTCTTCTTCTAAACAACTTCTAACTCTTCTAGGGCACAATTGAGTTCTCCTTCCATATCTACTTCAGCTTCCTCCTCTTCTTCTTCTTGATCATTTTCATGTATTGCCATGAATAGAATCTCTTCTTTTTCTGAATCGTTGACTCCACTATCTTCGCCTGAGCTATGATCTTTAGAATACAGGCTCTTCTTCTCAAATCCCTTCTTAGATTTTCCTTTGAAATTATTCTTATATGTAGGCTTTTCTTCTTCTTCATCTTTAACCTTATCTAGGCATCTAGCTAAAAAATATCCAATCTTTCCACAATTAAAACATTTAAAAGGTAATTTTCCTTGATATTTACTTGTTCCTCTTTTTGGCCTGTGAATGAAAAGTGATTCATTGTCATCTTCATCATCACTGGAACTATCACTTGATTCTTGAATCTTATCTTTCTCCTTCTTTGATGTCTTGAAATCCACTTCTCTCTTTGAGGGTTTATCTTGTTCTATCTGCATCTCATATGCCATGAGAATACCATGAAGCTCATCCATCTTCAGCTTGGCTAAATTCTTCATCTCCTCGATTGCCAAAACCTTTACATCATATCTCATTGGTAGATATCTCAAAATTTTTTGCACCACCGTTGACTCTTCCAATGTTTCTCCAATACCTTGAATCTGATTTACTATCTGATCAACTCGCAAGAGATAACTTGCTATATCTTCTTCTTCCATCTTCAAACTTTCAAACTGCCTTCTAAAAGTCTACAACTTAGCTTGATGAACCTTTCCATCACCTTTGTAAATATTCTCAAGTTTTACCCAAGTTTCATGAGCAGATTTACATTTCATAACTTTAACAAATTTAGATTCACATACACCACATAAAATAGCATTTAAAGCTTTAGCATTACATTCACTTGCCTTCCTTTTTACTGGAGTAATTGTAGATGTCTGTGGCTCTTCATATTCCTCCACCACTGATTTCCATATGTCAAATCCAAGGGCCATCAAATAAACCTTCATTCTCATGCTCAAAAAGCATAATTTGTCCCATCAAACAAAGGTGCCTTATTTGTAGAAAATCCTTCTTGTGACCCAGCCATCGTGCTTTCCCAATTTACCTTCAAGTTGTAAAACTTTTCAAAAAGGAACATGCTCTGATACCAATTGTTAAGCATGAAATATATAGAGAGGTGGGGTGAATCAGTATATTATATATCTTATAAAACTTTCCTTTAACCAAATTCCACTTAATCAAACATTCAAGATATGTAATAAAACTCAAACAATAAACATCCACACAAGATAGAGAGAGACACCAGATATAATGTGGAAACCCAATGTGGGAAAAACCACAGAGAATCAATCTAAAATATATTCATGAGAACAACCCCACAAGAGCACCATACCCCTTTGCCAAGTACAAACCTTAGCTATAATTCATGAGCACCAACCCATAGGAGCTTCAAACCCATTTGTCAAGCACCATCCCAACACCTATTTGTGAGCACCAACCCATAGGAGCACCAACCCTTTTGCTAAGCACCAACCCAGCAACAATTCATGAGCACCAACCCATAAGAGCACCAACCCCTTTGCCAAGCACCAACTCAGAAACAATTCATGAGCACCAACCCATAGGAGCACCAACCCCTTTGTGTATACCACACACCTATCTCTCAATATTTCTATCTCAACAAATGATAGATCAATACAACATCTCCTTCCTCTTTCTCTCACATTTGCTCTTCTAAGCTAGATATAACAAATACAAATCATACTCATCTCTCACAATTTCTCTTCTAAGCTAGATATTACAATATCAAATAAACCTCTCACTTCCACATTACAAATGGCTACTCAAGCCTTTATTTATAGCTTTCCAAATGACCTTTGGCCTTCCCCCTTTGTGACCTTTCAATTCTCATGGAAAATGGCACCAATATTGGATGACCCTTCATATCCAAGCATTTGAAAAGTCATGTGGTGACCATTCATGACCAAAAATGTCTTTCCCACTTTTGTCTTTATCTTTGGTGAATTTTCATATTCCTTAGAGTGTCCCTTCATGAGAAATTCACCCTTTACTCTTTTGTCTTCACTTGGTGACTCTTGGTATTCCCCAAGATGACTCTTCATGGAAAAATGCATCCCATCCTTCTTTTGTCTTTATCTTGTGACTCTTCGACTTCTCCATGGGCCCTTATTTTGTCTCATATGCAACCAAAAATACATTCATTAATATTAAATAAATATTAACTCATATTAGCCAAGATAAATAACATTAAATGCAATGGGGCCTTTATCACCAATAATACTAAACCTTTGACATCAATGACAATATTTCCAACATCTATTATGTAATGTTTGCATATAATGTCATCTGAACTGACTTTGTATCATTCTTAATTTGAGAATTAAAAACTACATGCTAGTAATTAATTCACACTTTAATCTTTAGTTGTTTACATGATTATATTAGTTCACATATTCTAATTAGGTGGTTTTTAAAAATACCATTTATTTTCATTATTTTTCTCTTTTTTCACATACTAAAAAATCACACAAATTTCAAAATGCATTTAAAATTTATCTTCACAAGGCCTACCTACTTGGATTTCATCACCAAGGGGGAAGTCAACTTGGTTTTCTAGATAAATATAAACACATGGTTAATGGTATATATTGAAAAATCACCTAACACCCTTATCACTACATGATTATGAATTGAGGGGGTAGGCCCCAATACCAAGCTAGTACCATTACCAACACATATCCTTTTTAGCCTAAACATCCTAAAACCATCCATATATTTATTTATAGTTCCCTATTTTCATCTAAAATTTATATCATACTTAAAATAACATTTCATAATAATCTAAAAAAACTTAGGATGACCACTTAGTTAACATTTAATTTTTAGTTGACTTCTTACTCTCTGATCATTATGTATTGTATTGAAAAAACTTTCACTAGCCAATGTTGGTGCAAGGTTTTGTGTTGTGTGCCAATTGAATCATTCTCATTGATCCAATTATTTATGCATTTTATTCCATTTATTCATTCAAATTATATTGAAAAATATTTCCCTATTTTTATTACACTATCATTTTATTTGACACAATATTTTACAACTATCGTTTTACCTATTTGCAGTACTAAGTCAACCTAGTATTCCTTTTTTCCAATCAAGTTACAATACTAAGTCAAGCTGGTTAATTCTATATCCTTATTAGGTTATATTTTTCCCTATTTATAGTACTAATTCAACCCAATTAACCTTGTATCTAATTCTTTCCCTTGCTCCCCTATCTAGATGACCTAGTTCTCTATTTCTTATTCCTTAGCATTCTATTCATTTCCTCTAAACATCATGGGGTATTTATTCCTCCCTTTATTTACCTCCCAAGAGAACCGTCACTCTTGTATCTCCTCTTCACCTCCTTCGTCTATGGATTATAACATGGTTAAAATCACACCCCAAGATGAAATATGTGGACCCAATCATTTTTTACCTATTAAGACAATTTTCATCTTCAATATTTTTAACATATTATGGGATAAATTGACATAAGTCTATCCAATAATCCCACTGGTAATCTACCTTCTACCAACCCTCCCCCTAATAAATTTAGGGAGTTTTCCTACTAACACCAACCCAAAAATTGATATGATTCAACTTATCACATAATTCATACAACAAATGAATATAATGAAAACTTCTAAAACCTCTCAAATGATTCAATTTCAATGTCATTTGATCAATATGGCTAATCAACCTCTAGTTCTCAATCCTCAAGCCAATACCAATTTTATTCCTCGACCTCTTAAAGATGCTTCAATAAATATTATTCAACCTATCATGAGTAACAAAATGCTTCAAAATATCCAAAATGAGCCTTTATCTCCTTTCATCATGTCTATTTATATTGTTAATAGATATCCAACTATCAAGTATGATAGGATTAAAGACCTTGCATCTTTTCTTAAATCATTCAGTAATATTTATAAAGAGTGGATACAAACTAATACTTTCTCCACAACTAAAATTCTGGTTAAAACCTTCATTGGTGATGTATTATAATGTCACAACCAACTTCCCCAACATTCCATTTGGAAACTTAAGGATTTAGTAAATCATCTAGTTAAAGAGTTTCAACATAATGACCTTCCTAAAAATTATATTAGCCATTTCATCAATGATAAGCAATCTCCCATCAAATCAACTCATGATTTTATCAAACAATGGAAATCTCTAGCCCATAAGGTCAATTAACATGATTGATGATAATTTATTTAAACTCTTTATAATTGCTTTAACTCCTTCACTTCAATATAAGGTTTTAACTTTTGTTCCTCATATGATTAATGAAGCTCTTGACCAAGCTGAATGTCAAGACTTCGTCATGAAGAAATTATAACTTAATACTAAATTCCTTAAATGATATTTTCAAACTTATACCAATTCCATCACAAATAATACTCCTCAACCCAAACAAGAATTTTCCAAATTTGGCACTCCCTCATCTTCTCACATACCACTAACTATGCAAAAAATGAAACAATTCTTACCACCCTATAAACCCTTTATTTATCCTAAAAATATTACCAAATGGTATGACCTTAATTAATTTTTTCGGTTCCACACTGACATTGGTCATTCCCATGAAATTTTTTGAGGGCTTACTAAATTTGTTGTCTCCTACATTCTTAGTGGTTCCTTCAATCTTGAAGCCATGATTCAACTCCATCATCAAGAGTACAACACTACTTCTAAAAAATGATAGGCTCCCAAAACTTATTCTAATAACCAAAAATATTTTTCCACATCTAATCATCAACAAAATACCATGTATTTTTATGCTATTAATGCTGACTATGACCAATATTATAACAATGATCAATATGTTAATGTTTGTAAGGTCAACTATCATCATAAGTTAGCTCACAAATATCCTATTACAAAACCTAAGAAACCATATTTAGAGGAACAACTTCTTAAAGATACCAAAACCACTCATTTAGCTTAGAAAAAACATGAGGAACCACCTCCTTTTTTTAAACCCCTAACAACTTCCATTCCTTCAAAATCTACCTTACCTTCTAAACCTCACATTAGTTATTCTTCTAAATATCATTGTAACTTGCTTGAAGAAATTAACTCCATGCCTTACAATATTCCACTTATGGAGTTAGTTTGTACTTCCCCTTATCATCACAAGTTCCTTAAGCAATAATTATATGAAATTGAAGATCCATCTTCTATAGATAAAGAACCACCCTCTATGGAGCCTCAACCTACCAACATGATTTCCATCAAATCCATGTGTCTTTATTCCAAATTATCTATTGAATTTCTTAAAGAGGACACGATTAATTATGAAATCACTTTTTGCGCTGATGATATACCACTATTCATTAAAATAGCCATTAATACTACCCTTATTCATAAATTTTAGTTGATAAAGGGTCTGATATTAATGTAACATCTTTGTGGCTTATCCAATAACTTGGATATAATAAGGATCATCTCAAGAAAACCCACCTTACCTATCATGGATTTGATAAAAATAATTTGAAACCACTTAGTTATATTTGGATCCCCCTAATAATAGGACCCAAGACTATTTAAACTAAACTTATGGTGCTTGATTTACCTTTATCTTATAACATTCTCCTTGATCACTCTTTGACTCATAGAATAAGGGTCATCATTTCTTCTGATAGCCAATGCATCAAATTCATACATAATGGTAAATGGTATAAGCATGAGGCTAATCCCAACCCTTGGAGTACTCAAATTCCCAATCTAAAATCTCAATATCACATTCCTACCATCCCTACCACCAATAGTGCTCCCTTACTTGAATCAATCAACATCAATCTAGACTTATAGGTTACTCTCACTGATTCAAATGATGATGAACCTGATAACTTACAACATACTTACAATAATACTAAGCTACCTCCTTATATCTCAAAGTGGCTTCCTCCCTCTTTATGACCTTGTGATCACACTATTATTCTCATTGATGAGATCACTAATTTTCTCACTCCATGCAATTTTAAATAACCTTCTTACCTTGAATATGACTTCACATGAAATGACTATGGAGTGGACAAATTATTCCAAGATCATCTAATCATGTCTCCACACAAGTTTAGTGAACTCAAAATTTCACCATCTAAAACTCCCCCTGAATCTCAAGCATGTACCATTTCCCCAACCTATGATGATAACTACATCATGGCCCATGCTCAATCTCAAGACTTGGATGTTCAAAATTATAAAAAAACTTTATCTCAAATACATGCTTTCAACCAAGATGTTCACACCATTTCCATGGATTTTCTATTAGCTTCCAAAGGTCATGTACCTCTCACTAATACTGTAGTTCTTGATACTCCTTAGGTGGTCAAACAAATTATCCCTTTTAAATCTATAGAGATTCTTGCATATTCTTTACCACCTACAAATCCCATCATTACATTTGATTCTTTCCCCATCACACCAATCTCATCTGATCAATCTACTCCTCTAACTCTTGAGCTTACATTAGATGCCAAGGCCAAAAATGTCCATCAGATACATTCAGAGTATGATAGCTATGGTAATCAAATTCTTGATCTCAAAATAGATGTTGATTATTATGGTCCACTTACCACTTTTCCTAGTGATGAAGATATTATTGTATTGCTTCATGCTCGAGAACCTTAACTTCCTTGGAAACATCAAAAAATTTGGAATTTCAAAAAAAATCCCATTGCTTCAACAATTTTATCACTAGCATTGAACCTAAATATAATCCAATTTATTATTTAATAAATGCACCATATCATTTACAAGATATTAATGCTATGCTCATCTAATAAAATTCTTGCATTGAATATGGCACTCCATCCTACCCTCAACCTATTATAGTTTCTTGTGAACTCACACCCACTAAACATGATAAATTTAGCATTTTTTTAATAAATATTATGATATATTTGTTTGGTCCTATAAGGGCATGATTGGTATTGACCCCAACATTATGGTGTATAATATCTTCACTTATCTTGACACCAAACCTGTGCACCAAAAGTAACAAAAATTTTCACATGAGGTTTCCACCTTATGTCACAAAGAAATTATAAAACTTATTGGTACTAAGTTTATCAAATTAGTGGACTATTTTGAATGGGTTTCTAATATATCTCGTATTCAAAAAAATTCACCATGGTCATTTTCATCTACATTGATTTTTGTAATCTTAATATTGTTTATCCCAAGGACAATTTCCCTCTACCTTTAATATATGCCATTATTGATTCCATAGTTGGTTACAAAATGTTATCTCTTATAAATGGTTTTTTTAGGCTATAACCAAATTCACATTTCCCCTAAAGACCAACATAGGATAACTTTCACCATAGAATGGGGAACCTATTGTTATGTTAAAATTACCTTTAAAATAAAAATGTTGGATTTACTTATCAATGAGCAATGACCGATATCTTTCATGACCTCATTAAAAAATTGAAGAAACCTATGTGGATGACCTCATTGATAATTCTAAATTCCAAAAGACTCATCTTTCTGCTCTTGCCATCATCTTCAGCCACCTTATTAAATACAAATTTAGACTAAATCCTTATAAATGTGTTTTCAATGTCACATCTAGTAAACTATTAGAATTCCTAGTTTCTCTCTACAACATCAATGTTGACCCTACTAATATTATGCTATCATTAACATGCCCATCTCTTGATCCATTCTAAAAATTTGAACTTATCTTGGTAAACTTGGGTCAATTAGATGATTCATCCCTAAAATGGCTTACTGTATCCACTCCATCAATTCCCTTATTAAGAAAGGTAATGCTCTATAATGGATAGATCCCTATCAAAAATCATTTGATAATATGAAAGAATCATTGCTATACCCACCTACTCTTTTTCATCCTTAAAATGATTGACCTTATACTTTATATACTTATTTCATGCCATATATATTGGGGAAATGCTTTCCCAACATGATGATACTAGAATATAATATGCCATCTACTATATTAATTGAGGCTTCATTGATTATGAAAAATGTTATATGAAAGTCAAATGTGATTTCCTTGGCATATATTTTACATCCAAAAAACATCACCATTATATACTTTATTAGACCACTTATGTTATCATCCATTATGATACCCTTCATCATTTCTTCTCCAAAACCTTTTTTCTTGGAGATAGAATTGGGAAGTGGATGGTCCTTCTCATGGAATTTGATATTTGAATTATTACTCAAAAATTTGTCAAAAGATAAATCATTACTAATCAAATTACCACAGCTCTTATGCTTACTACTGACCAACTTTAAGATTGTCTTCTCAGGCTCACTGACTAGCATGATTGACTCATCCATCTCATTCTTATTACTCCGAGGTTTTGAATCAGAGTGGAATGAGACAACATAAGGGAATATATATATATATATATATATATATATATATATAGATAGATATATGGTGGTTGATTCCCTTGATCTCCCTAAATAGATATAGAATCCATATAGATGTCTAGGGTGATGAATCTATATAGCCTAACTACCCTCTCCCTCCTCCTTGATAATATTCTCTATATTAAAAGTCTTAACCAATCTAAAAATATTAAAGATTACTTATAAAACTTCACTATTGATCTTGAAACAAGTAATCTTGATGAATCTACTATCCTCCCTAATACTATTAACCAAAAATAGCTATCAGAGAACTTGAAATTAATGTTGATTTACATAAGGATACTTGGACCATTCACTTTGATGGTGATAAGTGCCTTCAAGGCACTGGGGTAGGTTATATTTTTATGAGCCCTCCTAAAATACTCATCCCTTTAACTTTTCACTTAACATTTGAAATCACTAAAAGCATGGCAGAGTACAAAGCTTTAATCTTAGGCATGAGAGATGCCTTTGATTTAGATATTTAATACCTTCATGCTTTAGGTGATTCCAAACTCAAATACCACCAAGTTAATGGTTATTAAAAATTTAAAAGTGATAATCACATTTATTAACATCAAATTACAATTACTCTTTCCAAATATTTCATTTCTTTCACCATCAAGCCTATCCCTCAAAATTAAAACTCTATTGTTGATTCTGTCACTTTTTCAACATCCCTTTTTCATCCACACCAAGTTCTTATCGATCCCACTTTTATTATCCAAATAATAAAATATTCATATTATACTCAACCACATGATTCATTTATCTTCCATATTGAGGCCATCACCATTTGCTAAAGCCCATGGTATAAAAACATCATTCAATTTCTAAAATACCAAACTTACCTCCCAACCTAGATTCCCATGAAAATATTCATATTCAAAAATAATATTTTAAGTATGTATTCCAATATCACATACTATAGTATCTCAATGTTAAAGGTACCTTCCTCTACAGTGTTATGATAGATGAGGTTCCTCCTCTTCTTGAATAAGCACAAGGGATAATTTGTGGTGGCCACTATATAAGACATGTTATAGCTTACAAATGCTTACATATGGGATAATTTTGGCTGACTCTTGAAAAATATGCCATAAAATTTACTAAAAAGTGTACTCCTTGCTAGATTCATGATGATTTAGTTAATTCACCTCTAGCCAAACCTCAAACTTTAAAATCTCCTTGTCCATTCTCCATGTGGGGATTAGATCTCATAGGCAAATTACCTTGATCTCAAGATGTGCATGTATTTATAATCATAACCATAGAATATTTTTCCAAATGGATTGAGGTTATTCCCCTTTCTAACATCATTGGTACCACCATCTCCAAATAAATCCTTAACAAAATCATTTTTCACTTTGGTTTCCTTCATAATATCATTTAAGATAATGATGGTAATTTCAAAAATAAAGATGTCAAATAGTTGTATGCTAAATTTAAAATCAATAAAAAATTCTCCACACCTTATCATCCATAATGTAATGGCCAAGATGAGACCACCAAAAAATTTATTGATAAAATTATCCAAAAGACAATTTTAAAAACCCACATAGATTGGCACCTTCATCTCTATCCTACTCTTTGGGCCTATCACACTAGCATATGCACTATCACTAGGGAAGCACCATTATCTCTAATCCATGATTCTAAATCAGTACTTCCATTATAATTTCAGCTTCCCTCTCTTTATATATCTCTTCATGGTATCATAACTAATGAATAATTATGTGAATCTCACCTTCATGATCTTTATCTCCTTGATGAACACCATATTTATAATTTACAACACAATCACCAATACAAGGCCCATATTCCCAAACAACATAACAAATTAGTTAAAGTTCACACATTTAAATTTGGTGAACTTATCCTTAAATTAGAATACACTCATTATAAATAAGGTAAATCCACTAAAAAATGGTGGGGTCCTTAGTCAAAGATATTCTTGGTCTAAGTACCTATCACCTTCTAATTAATGAATGTCATATCAATAAAGAACCCACTAACACATAATTCCTCAAGTAGTATTTTCCCTAATCCTTCCCTTTTCATGATTTCTATATGAAATCTATCTAACAATTTTGGTAGGATACTTACATGAGTCTCACCCTCTACAATAGTTCTCTATTCTTACAAACCTTAGTCCTTCCTTTTGGTCTCTTGGTTTCCATTTTTATCATGAGTTACATTATAAAACCATGGATAGGACTTGGTCTTCCTCATGATGTAATTTTATCATCTTTATTTTTTCACTTTCCAAATACATTTTGACACCCCTTGGGTTTATCATATGAGTTACAATGTAAGACCATGGATAGGACCTAGACTTCCCCACCAATACCACCTTTTTCTTACCTCATTTATTTTTCACATGCTTTAAACACCCCTTTGAGTTTACATTTTATGAGTTGTAATGTAATACCATGGATAGGACATGGTCTTCATCATATAATCAGCATCTTTTAATTCCTTTTCTAGAATGTGTTTTGTAATGGTTATGAGTTTTTTATTCTTGTTCTCAACTTTAGATTTTGATTCTTTTGATAGATGAAATTTTCACAACAATCTATGTTAGCATGTTTTCCTACATTTCCCTCATTTTTATGATAAGGAATCACATGGTTCTATCATTGTATCCCTTTTTTACCCTTTTTCACATCTTTTACAATTTGAAGTAAATCAAATTGTTTTATGTTTCACTCCTCTTGATTTCATTTCCTTTCACTCCATATTGGATAAAATAAGGTAGAAGTCAAGATAACACTTTTATTTCACATATATTTATGAGACTCTTAGACACAATGATATTTGATTTTTCTCTCTTAAAAACCAAGTCCCAAGTATTTAAATGAAATTCATCTTTAGAACTCATGTTTGGTTCTCTGAATCCATATTGAGGAATATAAAAATCCATAAAGAGAGATAAAAGCCAAATCATTTAAAACAAACATCAACATACAAATCTCAAAAGTTAAAATCACACCAAAAGATGTGATTATAATTATATATCCTATCTCCAATTGAAGCTCAAACTCCATATTTCGCCTCCTAATAGAGACGAGGTCCATTACAGTACAATAGGATAGTATATTAGAATAGTATAATTTAATAAACTTTATGGTGCTACCTACTTTCTCATGCTAGTAACCAATATTTGTAGTAGACCAATGACTTTGTAAGGGGTCCTAAGGAATGTGGAACACATTGTGAGAAGGTAAGTACATTTTAATTTTCATGCATCTAGCCTTCATGGGATGATCTACATACTTAATTTGTTAACCTAAGACTTG
Organism: Torreya grandis; assembly: GCA_037957365.1. Classification (NCBI taxonomy): domain Eukaryota; kingdom Viridiplantae; phylum Streptophyta; class Pinopsida; order Cupressales; family Taxaceae; genus Torreya; species Torreya grandis. The sequence continues at coordinate 2,535,793 of JARHVA010002196.1, forward strand.
TGTGGCTAAGTGAAGTTATTCAAAGTCCTTAAGGTTAAAATTCCTCTTGTTTTGACAAATATAATTTGAGTGTCTTGACTTTGATAAAGAGTTCCTCTACCTTGGCTTTTATTTAATTCTCCCCTCTACCCATTTCACTTCCCCCTTGATAAGCATGTGTGATTCTAAATCTATTTTCCATTCTTCTATACTTCCTTTTTATTCACATCTTAAAAACATGATAGTACTAATTTATTTTAGTTTTATCTATCCTAAAAGAAAAATAACATATTTAAGCAAATATGTATTAATTTATTTACAACAAGGATCTACATTTCTAGCTTTACTTTGCTTTATTTTACCATTATTGTCCTATCTTTTTTATGGACACCTAAGTTCATTTCTAATTTCATGTACATTTTCCATTGTTGAGTGAGGTTGGCTTGTTACTTCTCACTCATCAATGTTATTTTCCATTTTATGCACCTTTTCCATTGATGATTAAAATAGGATTGTTATTTCTGACTCATCAATGTTGTTTTACCATTTTTTTGCCCATCTTTGTTTTAGTAAGGATTGTTACTGATTTTACATTGATGTTTGATTACCATTTTTTTGACATGTATCCTTGGTTTTATTTGGTGATTTTTCCTTTGTCACTTAAGGTTTAATTTTTGAGTTTTTCAATATTTAGTAGCTTGGGCTTTTTGTTTACTCAATTTACTCTAAATTTTGACTCAGTCATTTGGTCTAACATAACACTTATCTATCGGAGTTGTTGCCAAAATTTGGATAATGCAAATGCAATGGAGACATGATCACATGAGATGAAGCAAGTGCACACCACATAAATGCTAAATCAATTTGAAATTATACAAGAAGATAAATTGCACAAGACAAAATAGCAGAAAACCCAATATCTGATTAACATGAGATGGCCAAAGTGAAGAATACATATAGGAGAGCACGTAAGTAACTTGTCCACAAAAGGTGGTCAAGGCACCCCAAGAATAGACTGTAACTCCTCTATGAAAGGTGGTGACAAGATGCTAAGAATAGGGAAGTAACTCCCATCAAGGGAGTTACTTATGACATTCTTATGACACCTATGACACATCTATGACACACATCTCCACATAAGATGGCCTATCCCACAAATTTAGGAAAACTCCATGTATGCACAAAAATACAATTTCCCTACTAAAAAATAGGGAAAAATAAAAACCTACACTAATACCCCCCCATAAGTGCAGCTTAGGTGTGTAGTGTGGAAATATAAAATGGGTCCCAATAACTAAGCCTGATGAGGTACCCATGTACAAATGCAATCTCCCATAAGATAGAGAAAAGGAGAAAACCCGTAGGAAAAAACTCCACCCCAAAAGAGAGACATAAAATAAATGAAGAGGCTAGAAGGCCCCCCTGAAGATGATGCTACTGTAGATATATACCGCACCCCAAGAAGAGCTCGTAGATGAATGAACTTGCTCTCAATGAAAGGTTTGGTGAAGATGTCTTCAACCTACTCTGAAGACTAGAAAAATATCAAGTCAATGACCTAACTATGAATAAGCTCTTAAATGAAATGCATGTGAATCTCTATGTGCTTGGTATGATGGTGCTAAACTAGATTCCTAAAAATTTGAATGGTACTCTAGTTATCATAATAAATGATGGTGGGCTACTTGATAGGAATACCAAACTCAAAAAGAATCCCCTAAAGCCAAATAGTCTTAGTAGCTACATTAATAGCTCCCCTATACTCTACCTCTGTGGATGATATAGCAATAACATTCTACTTCTTCCTGGACCAACCAATAGGACTAGAACCTAGAGAGAAACTGTAACCAAAAGTGGACTTACAAGTCTATGAATCACCTGCCCAGTCTAAATTTGTATATCCAACCAAGTCAACCTCTATGCCAAATCTATAATGAATATTATATCTATGTGAACCCTATATGTAATGCAAGATCCTCTTAACTACTTTCTAATGTAGCTCATGAGGTTCCTGCATGAATCTAGAGACAAGTCCCACTGTATATGATATGTTAGGCCTAGTGTGAGTCAAGTAGATGAGACTACCAACAAGTTGTTGATACTGAGTGGCATCAACCAATGGTGAAGAAAAATCAGCCTCAAGCTTGACTCCTGATAGAAAGGGAGTTAGAGATGTCTTGTAATCAGCCATGTGAAATTGAGACAATAAGTCAAAAGTATACTTAGGCTGTGCAAGAGAAATCTCTGAATCTAACTATGAGATCTTGATGCCAAGGAAGTAGTGTAACAAACCCAAGTCTATCATGTCAAATATATCTTGGAGAGATGCCTTCACCACTACAATAGCTGATGAAGAACTCCTGATGATCAAAAGGTCATCAACATATAGAACCAAAATCAGGAGCAAATCATCCTATCTCAAGAAGTAGACATTGGGGTCAAAATGGCACCCAGTGAAACCTATTGTGAGAAGGAAGGAATCCATCTTGGCATACCAAGCCTGAGAGGCCTATTTGAGGCCATAAATATATTTCCTAAGTCTACATACTAAGGAAGAATCCTGAACAAATCCTAGTAGCTGCTCTATGTAGATCTCTTCCTCTAGGTCTTCATGAAGAAAGGCACTCTTCACATCCATCTGGTGCACATCCCAACCATGTGTTGTGGCAATAGCCAAGGTGAGTTGGATAGAATTCATCTTTGAAATAGGTGTAAAGGTCTTTGAGTAGTCAATGCCTACCACCTGTGAGAAACCCTTGGCGACCAATCACACCTTGTACTTATCAACTGACCCATTTGCTACAAACTTGGTTCGATATATCTACCCACATTGAACCATCTTTCTTCCCTTAGGAAGTGAAGTCAAATCCCAAGTGTGATTTTTGATTAAGGAAGAATATTCTTCCTCCATAACACTATCCCACTCAGGTACCCTTGATGCCTCTCAAAAAGTGTGTGGATCCAAAACTGAAGTAAAGAAGGCATGTGGATCTCTCTAAAAATCCCCCTAGTACATCTATCATCTGCAGGATCTCTTGCCCAAGTACCAGTACTCTCAAGTGTCTGTTTGGCCCAAAGTGGCCCAAAAGTGGGTGAGTTAGGTGCTAACTCCTCATCCTCTAACTGACTAGAGGTGGATGACTTTGCATCACTATCCTCACTATGTGAACTTGAAGAGTAAGATGTCTTTGGCTCAAAAACCTACTGTGGTTGATCTGAATTTGATGTGGAATCATCATGAAGAAGTAGATCTGATGAGGGAGAATAAGTGTCAAGTGTTGAGTCTCTAGGACTCTCCTAAAAATGGACACTTCTCTCGATGAACAACTCATGAGTGACTGGATCTAAAAGACAATACCCTTTAATACCATCTAGATATCCTACAAAGATGCAAAGCTTGGACTAATGTTCCATAGCTTTACATTTCTTCTTCGGTATATGAGCCATGGCTGGGGATCTAAAAACCCTAAAGTGCTCAACATTAGGTTTCCTTTTATGCTAAGATTTAAAGGGTGTTATCCCTTTCAAAGCTTTGTGAGGAACCCTATTTTAAATGTAGCAAGCACAATTGATGGATTTGGCCTAGTACTATGGTGCCAAGGATTTGGAGTGAATCATACAACTACCCATCTCTTTCAAGAACCTATTTTTGTGTTCTACAACCCCATTTTATGAAGTAATATAAGTGACTATGTGCTGTAAATACATCCCCTCTATGGTGCAAAACTACTCAAACCTGTTGCTGATATACTCCCCTCCATTGTCAGTTCGAAGAACCTTGATGGATTTCTCACTCTATTTATCAACAAGAGCCTTGAAGTCTAGAAAATTTTCAAAAACTTCAGACTTTTGTTTGAGAAAATATATCCAAGTGTACCTAGAGAAATCATCAATGAAAGTGAGGATGTACTTGGCCCTTATGAAAGATGGTTTGGGAAAGGGTCCCAATACATCACTATGGACTAACTCCAAAGGTTGTGAAGACCTCCAAGCTTTGCCTTTGTCAAATTTTGCTTTGGGATGCTTCCCAAGGGAGCACCCCTCGCAAAGTCCTTTTGAGAATTGGACACGAGGCAAGCCAATGACCATGCTATTTTTGCAATGTTGTTCAAGATAATGGTAGTTAAGGTGGCCAAACTACTCATGCCATAATTTGCTAACTCATCTAAATGAATCAACAATGTTGTTGGAGAAGAATTAGGTGAAAAATGTGAGAAGGTGTATAACCTTGCTTGGTGATCTGCCCTACCCACTACCACTGTAGTATCACTATGCAACTCCCTGATAGCCACTGAATCTAGTGAAAACTCAACTTTCATGCCCTGACCAATGTGAGTGATTTGCTACACTGATAAGAGATTGGTTGAAAGATAAGGAACACTTAGAACATTATTGAATGTTCCTCCTTCCATTTCAATTGACCCTCTCCCTACAACAAAAAGTGATGTTTCATCACCCAAACTAATTGAAGTCATGCTACAAGGCTCTAAAGATGAAAACTCAACTAGTGAAGAGCCCATGTGGTGAGAAGTACCCGATTCAATGACACATGATGTTCTAGAAGCTATAGTAGCTATAAGGGCCTTGCCCTTTTCTTTCTCCTTACACTTGCCTTTTGCCTTGGTAGAATCTTGGGTAGATGAATTCTACTTGATGGACTCAGGAACACCTATGTTGTGCTTCTCTAGAAGATGAGTTAGGTGATCTATTTGTTTCTTCATGCATTTGTGTTCATAATTCCCTATATTTTTACAATAGGCACACTTAAACTTTTCTTTATTAGGTTTAGCATTGGAGGAGGAAGACTCAGTGTTATTTTTGGCAGGATTGTTGTTTTCTTTCTTCTTCTCCTGGTCCTTGTTCTTTTTCTTCTTCTCCTTTGTTGAAGTCTTATCCTTACCATTTATAGATATCAAAGCTTGGGGTTGAGTATACTTCATTGTGACCATTTGAATTAGCTTATCTTTCTCCCTAGTTAAGTTAGAAATGAATGAATCCAATGAAGGCATTTTCCATGTAGTGCCAAGGGCACCTTTTGTGGCATGGAAAGTGGAGACAAAGACTGAATAACTTGGACCTAACTTTGTGAGAATAGAAAGAATGAGTTTATAATATTTCTTATCTATTCCAAATTCTTTCAATTTCAATATAAGGGCCTTAAACTTAGTGAAAAAGTCCTATAGGGTGTCAAAGTTGCTAGGACTTAGACTTATGAGTTCATTTTCGAGCTCATGACCTCTCATCTCATCAAGCTTCCCAAATAAGAGTTATAAGGTGTCCCATATGTCTTTGGGAGTTTTGGAGGTTTCTAAATGGAAGAGAAATTTGGGATATATACACAAGCTCAGTAATCCATAGGCTTCATCACTACGGTTGTACCACTTGACCTTTTCAGCATTAGTGCTAGGTTCTACTTCAGTACCCATGGTGATCCTATAAAACCCTTTGCTTCTAAGAATGATTGACATTTTAACATTATATTAATGATAGTTGAAGAGTGTTAAGGGTTTAAGTTAAAAAGAATCTATTTTAAGCTGAATTTAGGTGAAGTTGTGTTGATTGCAAGTTGCAAAATTATGCAGAAAGGAGAATGAAAGCAAAGATTTACAAGTTGTGAAAAGCAATCACACCCCCCCAAAATGTTGAGCCCCCCCAAATATGCAAGTGCATGTGCAAAACACATTGGGCTTAGCTGAGAATGTGTCTAAGAGCAATCAGTGCAAGACTTTAAGCAAATAAGACGTCATACTCAGCTAAAAATGTGTCCCAAGAGACCCAAATTTTAGGCACTTTATAAACTAGTGAATTTTTGACAAATAATAAGCCTACACTATGGATAATTTAATTATAAACACTTTTGCAAAAAATGGCACCCAAATCTGAGCTACCATTTGCAATATATTAAAGGTTCAATTTCCCATAAACTAGTGTTTTTGCAAAAAAATAGCACTAAAACATTTTAAAAATGCCTATTTTGAGAGAGAAAGTGGCCTTCCAACCACTCATTGGATTTGACATAGAGTGAGGAATCTAAATGAGGTCTTTTTGAGGGGAAATTAGCCTCCTACCAACCCAGGCCTCACCCTTCATCTTCGTAGGTTGAAGATACAAGTTTTTAAAAAAACCTCTAAACTGCTTTTTTTAATGCTAATTTCAAATTTGATTTTAAATTCAAAAATTCAAATGATTGATTTTAGATCAAAAAATTATTAAAAGTAGATTTACCAATCAGTAAGAGAGGGTGGGCCCACCAAATGGGGTGTTGGAAACCAAAAATGAAGTGCCATTTAAAAAGAATAGTTCTCCACTACCTCAACATGCACCATTTGCATGTTGGATGCCATGACTGCCTACTTGGTGTGGCTGATGCTTGGCATGGCTATCTGATGGCATTACAAGAAGGACTATCTATGTGGTAGTGCTGCTCCTCCCTCTCTTTACTCCCTGCACACAATAATGGCACCTGAGATGAAGTACCAAAATAAGATGTAGATAAGTGGAAAGAGGCAAGTCCAAAGAGGGAAAAATAAGGCACAGAATCCTGTAGTCAAGCAGGCCATTGCTACCAAGCTGACTGCTAAACTAGTCACTGTAAAGAAGGTTGCCAAAAGGCCTGTAAGGATACCTACCATTACAAAACTAGCACCTCAAGTTGTTGTTGCACCTTTAAAGACTGAAGAGAAGACAACCAAGACACCCAAGGCTAAGGATCCCAAGGAAAAGATAAAAAACAACACAAGAAATGATATTGAAAGTTTTTTCAATTTTAGATCAGATCTGGAAATAAAAAATAAAGAGAACTCCACTCTTATTGATTTCAAAATAAACTAATAGCATAACCAGACACATGATTACCAGGTTGGCTCTGATACTATATCAGAGTTGTCACCAAAATCTAGATAATGTGAATGTAATGGAGACATGATCACATGAGATGAAGAAAGTGCACACCACATAGATGCTAAAGTAATTTGAAATTATACAAGAAGATAAATTACACAAGACAAAATAGGAGAAAACCCAATATCTGATTAACATGAGATGGCCAAAGTGAAGAATACATATAGGAGAGCACGTAAGTAACTCCTCCACAAAAGGTGATCAAGGCACCCCCAGAATAGACTATAACTCCTCCATGAAAGGTGGTGACAAGGTGCTAAGAATAGAGAAGTAACTCCCATCAAGGGAGTTACTTATGACATTCTTATGACACCTATGACACATCTATGACACACATCTCCACATAAGCTATCCTATCTCACAAATGTAGGAAAACTCCATGTATGCACAAAAATACAATTTCCCTAATTAAAAAATAGGGAAAAATAAAAACCTACACTAATATTATCACCCCAACTAACCAAATTTCTAAGTACATCCCATCCACATAATACTATTTATCTTGAATTTTTTGTAGTTATTTGTTTTTTCTCTTTATTTTTGTATCATTTTGTTTGTCAAAAGTAGTCTTTGTGCCTTCCATGATCAAAAATTAAAACATAGTAGACAACCATCTAGTGATAAAAGTAAGTTAATGTACACATACATTAAATTTTTAGTTATTTCCATTTGAGTAATTTATTTTTAGTTATTTTATGCTTTAAAATATTGAAACTTCTTTTTAGCATTAGTTTTGTGTGTTACTATGTTCTTTCTTGAAGCACCATCCCTTATTGCACCTAAGTAACACATGATGAGCTTTGAGTGAGGCATATGTATACACATAATATTATCACACTTTATCAATTATTGATGCTTTCTATCCTATAGGAACCCATAAAGTCTTAATGTTTCTAAGTGCATTCCCTAAGGGGTGCATCATGAAAGGGGTGGACAGACCATTAGTGCTTCAAAATATTGTTGTCTCTTTTAACACTTGCTATGTACATACTTGTCTACTAAAAATCATTCCCCTTAGCTTTGCCTCCCATTTTACATACTCCTCTATTCTTTTTCCAATTTCATTATCTATTTACCTAACCTAAACCCCATTTTAGTAGTTTATATGACTATGTAAGCCACATTGACCTTGTATTATTATTGAAAAAACTTATTAGGTTCTAAATCGGCCCTTAGTCAACCTAGTCCAGGAACTAGTTAGTTTTTATCAATTAAAATACTAGATCAATCAGGTTAAACATGTAGGATGAAAATTTTATAAGTGTTTAGGGTTAGATCTACCTATATAAACACACCCATTTCTCCATTCTTAGAGAGTAGGCAAGAATTATTATTTATTTATGCTTATATACAATCTTCTCTTTCACCATTCTACTTGAAGAGTCTTAGCTTAGGGTTTCTACTTGGATAAGAATCTAGCCTTGTGGAGAATTCTTAAATTCTTTGGCCTTTCTTAGTGATCCTTAAAACCCATAATAACCTCTTTTGTATCACCTTTGGCTAAGGGAGAGATTGATTCTCTATGGGTTCATCTTCCAGATAAGTATCTCTAACTTTGATCCTCTCTTTAGTAGATAGAAGTAGCACAAGTAATGACTTTTGAATAGTCTTTCTCTCTCCATGCATTAGGGTTTTACCTATACATAGATTAATTAGGACTATCTTATGCATGTTTATTTTTATGTTTACTAACCCATAATTTTTACCACAAGCTTTGGTGAGCACTAGATTAGATTATAATTTACTTATTATTTTAGTGAATATGAAAACATAGGACCTAGTTAGGGTTATTATGTAATTTTTCTTGAATAGAGGCTTTGGAACCCTCCCTAGTGATATTATTATGATAAGAGATCCCTTGGATAGGTCTAGAAGATCCATATTGGTCATGAACCTAGTTATCTAATGTATCCCTAGTTGGAAGTATATGTAGGATCTATCTTCTCCAAGCTAGGATTGATTTGTATAATCTATTGTGCATTTCCCATTACATACACTATTCACTAAGGAGTCATGGCATATAGTTTTATATTTGGTGGGGGATGTTTATTCATTCTTATCAAGCAAGTAATCTAAATTTTAGATGTCAAAATCAAGAGATAGCTTATCCCCAACACTCAAAGTATGAAGCAATGCCTCATTATTATTATCTAAGATATATTCAATGATTTGAGAAGGGTGTAATATAGATCTAGGGATATTATCCTCTTGGTAAGGTCCCTCTTCTTCCTCATTGTCAAGGATTTCATGGATTTTAACTTGGATTTCTTGGATACCAAATTTAAAAGTGTCATTATCAAAAGGATATTCCCTTATCTTAGGTTTGTTCAACATAGACATGTACCTAGTGATAGCTAACATTGCTAAAAAGGCTTGACTAAAAAAAATAAGATGAAAGACCTAGACTAGAAAGTAATCTGATTGACAACAAGTTTTGAATTTTTTGTAATTTAAGATTTTGATTTTTTAAATTTGGATGTGATTTTAGATTATTTTTTAAACTCCTTTTTATATTTTCAACTAAAATTATTTTAACATGTGTCTTTCATGAGGAGGAAAAAAAACAAGTTACTATTTTAAACACACATGTAATTCAAAAGAAGGGATAAAAATAGGATAAAGGTCATGAACAAAATTTAAGCTTTCATTTTTACTTGATTATTCATTAAATTATGTCAACCCAATATTTCTAAGTGTAGACTATGGAGGAAGTGACATTCTCATATCCCATTAAACTCAATTTCAAGGGTGTGTGGAAAATAACTTCTTAGTTCTAACTATTAACTAATGCACCAAATTTGAATGGAAAAAATGTCTCACCTAGGATTAAGGTTTTCAAAAGATTATCTAAATATATTCCTTTAAATACCTTTGGGTACATGAAAAGCAAAAAACCATGGAATAATTCAGTTTAATAGACACACACAAATGGGTCTAGTCCCAATGAACTTGACCTACCTGCAAGATTTCATTAGGTTGATGTCATAAAAATAAAAATTTGAGGCAAATAATAAATCCCTAGGTATTGAGACATTGAATCCTATAAAATTATGGTGTGCTTAAAACACATTAACACTTAGGAATTTGAAATATGTCACTCAATTTACATACCCCACTGATACATAGGGTTTGGCCTACTATGTGGTGGTGAAATCCATGATCGATAGAACCCCTATAAAAATAAAAATAAAGAAGTTAATGTTTGTCTTTGATTCCTAGTTATCATCACCAATGTGATGCCAAAGAAAGGGCATACATATTATTACAATACACACAAACAAAGTTCTTAAAATGAACAAAAGGTTTAATTAACACCAAAATAAAAATGTGAGATAATTACTATAAAAAATAAATGTTGAAATGATTGATTGAAAATGAAATGACAAGCTTAGTCCAAAAACTAAAAATAGATGAAAAAATATTAAAAATAAATAAAATTGGTTTTTAACTTGCTTTTTTTGTTTAAGTATTTGACTAACATCCTACAAAAAATTGTTAAAACTTTTTAAAAGTTAAAACAAAAAGCAACCTATAAATTTAGCTAAAACATGAAACAAAAATATGGAGGAAAAATAGAAAACATTAGCTTTATAATGATTTCACTATTATATAGTTGGATCAAATAGTGAATTCATTGGCAGATGAAAACTACATAAAATAAAAAGCAAAAAATAGAAAGAAGATACAAAATAATTTCACTATTATGATCAATTTCACTAATTGCTTTAATGATTTTTATGTTTCCAAGAATGATTCATTATTCCCTTAGATGATTTCATTACTTCCCATAATGGTTTTCTCAGTTTTCATAAATCTATCAAAAAATAAAACAAAAGTAAAACAAAGATCAAAACTAAAAAAAATATGATTAGTAGACAAAACCAATGTTGAGATTGATTAAAAAGAATTAAAAATTTTAAAAAAATTCCCAAAAATGTTTTTTTTTGTTTTCCCTAGTGAACTTGTTAAAAACATCCCAAAATTCATTGTTGCATAGAAATGTGTGAAAATAGAAAATAAAAGAAAAACAAAGAGTAAGGATAAAATATAAAGGGGTGAGGCAATAAAAACACACATAAAAACTATCATAAAATGGAAAAAATTATAAAAATATGAATAAAATTTCCACAAAAATGAATTCATTGTTTTCCCCCAATGAATTCATTACAAATGTGTCTAATTTCATTGTTATAGGTTAGATTATATCATGCCTAAAAACTCAAAAAATTTACTTGTAACTACAAAAAATAGCTTCCAAAATAAAGGTCAAATGCATTGACACAAGAAAATCAATAAAAAATGTAACTTCCTAAATTCACCTATGATGAGAAAGATGAGGAAACGTCCCACTGGTCATGAAATAATTTATAGTGTGAAATTTAAAATGTAAAATATGAATACAACATCTAATACAATCCTTCCTAATCTACACTAACCTCTTGATATAGAAGAAACTATAAAATAAAACTAACTAATGATATACTTAAAAAGTTTTAAATATACATTCATCACCTTCTCCATTGTGTGATCAATGGTAAATTTGTTATTTCTTACTTGATGTGGGTTCTTAGTTCTTCTCCAATAAAGGAATTGGTAAATTTGTGGTTGAAAATTTATTTGATCTCAATGGATTTACAAGGATAATTCAATAAAGTTTCCATAACGTTAAGGTGGATGATTTGAGTGGAATACTATACATTGATTTATATCCTTGAAAATGGTGAGATGAATGGATGGTTGAGAATAATCTGATTTTTTTGAATTATTAAAATAATAAATAGTTAGGATTTGAGTAATCATCCAAATGGATGATGTCTAATTCCTATATGTTGAGAATAAGGGATAAATTTAGTTTATAGTTGAGTGACTCAACATGAATGGGTCAAGATAGTTGAAAAGTCAAGGGATGATTAACAAGGTTTAAATGTTATAAGATGACTCATAAGGTGGTCGAGGAAGTTGAGGAATGTGGTTAGATGAGTTGACATTTGGTTGAGACAAACGTGGAAGATGTCTGGATGAGGTGAAAAATATGAAATTTTAATTAATTTTAGAGGAAATAGGTGTGCATAATTTAATTAATTAATTATGAATTAATATTTTTTAAATAAAATTAGATGAAAATGATGTTAGTATGAATTCAAATTGGGGATGATGAAGGGTTAACATGTCATATTTTATTTTTGACACCAAATTATGAAGTTTAATGTCTACAATGTGTGTGTGTGTGTGTGTGTGTGTGTGTGTGTGTGTGTGTGTGTGTGTGTGTGTGTGTGTGTGTGTGTGTGTGTGTGTGTGTGTGTGTGTGTGAGTGAGTGATAAACCCTCATTCATACCTCACCTAGAAAATACCTATAAATCACAAGGAAACTTTATAATAAGTAATCAATAAAGTATTAAAGTGAGCAAACTTACCCTATTCCTCCCTATTTATATATCAATCATAGGAGTAGTATACCCATAAGTATAAACTACTGAAGGAGCATCCCATGAGCTATTTTTACCAAGTTATAAGATAAGCCACCTATGTAATTTATTATCACATGTTACAATCTTGTGCACATGGAATCTAACATGTAGAGGATAAATACATACATTTGAGGCCCTATTTAGATTATTTTATATATAAGTATCACTCATTGATATAGGGATCCTTGAGGCATCTTGACATCATGTGCCCACTAACCCCTTTTCCCCATAGTCACTCCAAAGGTGAGAAGCTAAGGTTTTGATCATTTAATGAGAGTGACATCCTATCTATATGATCCATATACATCAGAAGAAAGGTGGTATAAAACATATAAGGCTCTAGTTGGTTGCATCAAGATCTAGTTAGTATTTCATATAGGACATCTACATTGATGCAAATTTCAAGATCTAACACAAGTGTATTAAATAATATGATGATTATTATAGGATCCTGATCCATTCCACTTCTAGCTTATTCAACATATATTTACATGTGTGTAATAACCATTTAATTACTCTTGTTTCTAATTTATTTTAGTACCAATCAATAGCTATACTTTGTAATTTTGGCATATCTTAATATTTAAATTCAAAATATTATTTAAGTTTGAAAATTAATTGGCCTACTATAGATATGTTTATCACCCTTATGATTATTCATATCTATATTATTACCCCTAGATAACCCATATCATCAATTTAGGGTTAAACATTTGGTAAACCCATCTATTTATGTAAACCCTCTCTTTCTCTAGGGTATTCTACCTTTTAAGGTTTTTCATTGATTTTATTTTTCCATATTTGTACTATCATTTGTATGCAACCTAGGCATAACCATAAATTAGTTGGTGTTTCTATATAATAATTTAGCTTATTTTTTTTCCACCCAAAATGTGTCAAATAAATGATGTATCAAATCTTATGCCTAATGAAAATATAACTAAGGAAACTAAATAAAATATTGAATGAATTATTAAATAAGATGGTTCTGATAATGGAAATAATGAATATAATGCAAATAATGAATATTAAAAAATAGATCAAGAACAATTATAATTTATTTTTGTGTTTTGAGAGAATATCCATCAAAACCCTAAAGATCTTGATGAGATCTTCATGACTATATTTGAAACTAAAAAATAAAAAAATCACAGATGAATAACTATGTGCATCTATTAATAATGATATACAAACTATGGGAAATATCCATATTCTTGTAACACTCCCTTTGAGCACATCATCATTTCATACTTCTAATGGGGTCATATATTATGTGTTTAGACCACTATTCCATGAAAAAAATCTTGATATTATTACATCCTACATTGGAAACATTTACCCTTTGACCCAATTACCATTTTCAATGCATATATCAACTCAAAATATGGGTACATATTGCTTTTTGTCTTTTAAAAATTCAAACATTAGTGATAAAAATTTTCAAGATCTTGTCCAAATTATACAACTTTTCAAGCTAAGTTTAGGAAAAGAAAAATTTATGTGAAGTCACCTTATGTTATTGATTCACAAGAGGTGTTATATAACCATACTACACCTAAAATATCATTCACCCATTACCAACTATTTTTTTCACCTAAGTTCATATTTTATGATGGAAAGGGTGATATTGAACAACATATTAAATATTTCTATGTGACATTCCTTGATTATGCCTCCAATGATAAAGTTATGACTAAACTATTTCTAGGGATCCTTAAGGACTATGTTGTAATGTGGTTTTATGATTTACCAATATAATCAGTAAAAATAATCAAACATTTTGTAGATGATTTTTTTTCACACTTCTCTATTAACATTACTAAAAAGGTTTCCTATTCCTAAATTATAAAGTTCAATCAA